>LPNX010954231.1:78482-95584 GCA_001517045.1 Pseudotsuga menziesii
CTTTGGGTTGAACAAGCTGGTGAGTTTTGGGGATCAAGACTCTAAGTGCTTCATCATATAGGGTGAGCGACTGGAGATCACTCTTTGAGATGTGTACTTTCTGATTGGCCTCCCACTATTGGGCGTTATCGGCGATACCTCGTTGAGTCTCTTGAGTAGGGTGTTAATGGTGAACTATGCACGAGGGATTGCTATGCCTCAAATTATGTGCATACGTCATACATATTGGCATGCGACATCAAGATTCTAGAGACTCGAGCATTGGTATCGATGGTGCTACAGATACTAGGACCAAAAGGTTTACATAAGATCTGGGGCAGCCAGCTACTGATGGTCGAGAGTGTGCTGAGGGGCACCTACTATGGGTGGGCCCAAATTTACTTGACAATGGTTCAACATGGAATGAACCAGGCCAGCTTGGTGGGTGGGGATTTTTTTTCCCCTCCTTTTTGTGCTCATTCTTCTTTGAGTGACAACTGACACTGTGACCACATCTAGCAGTGTGTGTGGGGGGACCTTGTGAGCCTCGCATGAAACATTGGTATGTGATGATAATCTAGGAGGGAGGAGGCCTTCTGGGGTGTTTCTTCACCTAATATATTTTTGCATAGTGACGGTAGCTTCCTGTCCTCATAGAGGACTATCAATATGTGGGGATGGACTACCGAGGAGATCCATAGATTCCTCGACCTCCAGGATAGGTCTGCAGAATTGATAGTGCGTATACATGATTTTATGTGGTTTTAGTCATATATATTTTACTAGCATAGTTGTATCTAGATCATGATAGATACTGATGATCCAGATTTATGCTGGAATGCAATAGAATACACAAATAACCATAGAAACAAATGTGCAGTGAAAATAACACTTCATTTCATTAATCAAAGAACTGAAACTTGTTTACATACAGAATGGAAATAAACTAGCTAAAGTGTTGGTAGCTTATCTCTGAGAAGAGATGTGGCGGCTACATGCCTCTGAAATCTGTGTTACAATGAGGCTCGAAGGCCTATATATTATTGAGAAATAATGGAAACCCTACACATCCAAAAACCTAACTCTAGGAGGTGAAACACCAGAATGTGGGCCCCATTGGGTAACTTGGTACATCAATTTCTCGGGGTCATAACTTTGGCATACTACCTCTGTTTGACGCGCATGATACATCCTTAGAAAGATCTATTCAAGGACTACATCCATAAATGACAAATATTAAGTCTAGAATGAACTCACATTTTCCCTAACATTCTATGTAGAAAAAACGTCATTTAGGGCCTCAAAATGGTTACAGAAGTTTAGGACCCGAAAACTACCAAAAATAGTAAATTGTGCTACAATTAAGGAAACTGGAAAACTGAAAGAAACAATGGTGGGGGTCCAAGTGGAATAGGTGGGTGACCACCAATATCCTCTTGGATCATTCCTCCCCCCTTAGGAAGCAATGGTTCCCATTGTGTTGAGTTCTTTCATGAGATGAGTAAACTTTTGCTGAACTTGGTCTCTGGTGAGCCACTTTCCTTAGTGAAGGAGTTTCCCTTCTTTGACAACTCGATATAGCTGTATCTTTTGCTGGTGGGTGTTCTTGATATGTATGTCCATAATATGATTAGTTGTGGCTTGTTCCATGCATTTGGGGTTTAACTCTATTGGTGTAAGTTGTTTTGCCACGTCTGATGTGCCCAGTAGAGGTGGAAAGTAGGGCCAAAGGCGGTCCACATTGAACACTGGGTGTAGACCAAGGAATGGTGGAATACTAAGCTCAAAGGAATTGTCCTTGACAGCCTTGGTGATGGTGTATGGCCCATATCAGAGTGGGCGAAGCTTGCGGTGGGGTCCAGCGAGGCGCTCCTTCTACAAATGTAGCCACACTTTGTCTCCCACGTGGAAGTTGTGTTGCACCCAATGTTGATCATGCCACTACTTGTACTTGGCATTGGATCTGCCCAATATGTCAAGAACTTGTTGGCGAATGTGCTGAATGCACTCAATGAATTTGTTCCCCTTAGAAACTTCAGACTGGACATGAGTTGAATCAGCCTAAGTAGCTGCAAATGGCGTGGCTACGCCAATGGGACATAGTGGCTGGAATTCCAAGCCCACCTAAAAGGGGCTATGGTCGGTTGAGATGTGGAGGGCCTAGTTATAGCTATTTTTTATATAGGGGAGGCTCTTATCCCATGTGTGTGGATGCTTTGAGTTGTACTTGTGCAAAATGTGTACGATCATCCGGTTGACGACCTCTGTCTGGCCATCAGTTTGGGGATGGAAAGCTATGGAATTTGTGAGCTTGGTGTGTAGCATTGACCATAGGCTAGACCAGAATGTACTAAGGAACCTGCTGTCCCGATCTGAGATTATAGACTATGGGATCCCAAAGTGTACTCACACTCATTGAAAGAAGAGTTTAGCAGTGGATTCTGCTATGATATTCTTCTTGCAAGATGCCATTATGGCCATTTTTGAGAATCTGTCGATGACCTTGAGCACACAGTCATTGCCATGCTTAGTAGAAGGAAGGCCTGACATGTAATCCATGGAGATGGATTCACAAGGTCGACTAGGGGTAGGAAACGGAGTATATAGGCCTTTCTTATTGATGGATGGTTTGGCAATGGTGCAGGATCAGATGTACTTCCCAACGTCCCATCGAAGGTTTGGCCAATAGAAATGCTTCTGTGGTACTGCCACTATTTTCTCAACCCCAAAATTCCCAGTGACTCGACTGTAGTGCGCTTCCCAAATCATCTTGGCACACTCGCTGGAAGGAACACAAAGGTGTCCCATGTGACATAGTAGTGCATCATGGAGGTGAAAATTTGGAACTTGGTTTCCCTCCAAGAGCGTCATGTATGGGTGGATGAAATATGGATCTCTTTTGTAGAGAAGTGGCCAATCATAGGTCTCGTACCCACAAGAGTTGAGCACAGTGGTTATCGCCATGATCGGTGGTCAGCTGAGACAGTCTGCAACATTATTGGTGCTTCCCTTCTTGTACTTGATATTCAAATGAAACAGTTGTATATATGTGGACCACTTATGATGGTGATCATTCTGTAACTGTCTTTGTGTCTATATGAACTGTAGGGGTTGATGGTCTGTGTGGATGATCGTTTCCTTCCCCAAAATGTAATGCTTCCATTGCTGGCAAGCCTGTACAATGGAATACATTTCTTTGTCATAAGTGGGATATTTGTGGATTGTATTGGACAATGTCTCACTGTGATATGCCATTGGATTCCCTTGTTGAGTAAGGACTGCCCCAATAGCATAGTTAGAGGCATTTGTCTCGATCTCAAATGGTTGTTGCAAGTATGGTAATGTGAGCATTGGGGCACAACAGAGGCAATGTTTCAATTCTACAAATTCCTTATGTTGAGTTTTTGACTAGAAGAATTTTTCTTTTCCTCCTCCCTTGGTGACTTGACTCAAGGACCAAGTGATATGAAAGAATCCCAACATGAACCTACAGTTGAAATTAGTAAGGCCCAGAAAGCTGCAAAGCTCTGTTAGAGTAGTTGGGGCTAGCTAATCCTGAATGAATTGGATCTTGGTTGGATCCACATGTACCCCATACTCATCAATAATGTATCCTTGATACTGAACTTGGGTCATGCCAAAAGTGCACTTGTCCAAATTGGCACAAAACTTGTGTTGTAGCAGCATTTGGAGGACCTGTCGAATGTGGTGTAGGTGCTCTTCCCAAGTCTGGCTGAATATTAGGATGTCATCCAAGTACACTACTACAAATGAGTTGTTGAATGGCTGCAAGATGTCATCCATCAGTCTCATGAAGGTTGCAGGACCATTTGTCAGCCCGAAAGGCATGACCAACCATTCAAAAAGTCCCTCCTTGGCTTTGAAGGCAATCTTCCACACATCGGTTGGTTCGATCGGTACCTGGTGATACCCATACTTTAAGTCAATCTTACTGAAATATTTTACCCCTTTAAACTAGGAGGTCATCAATCCATGGGATCGTGTACCTATTCCAGATAGTGATCTTGTTCAGCGCCTGATAGTCAATACAAAGTCTCCAAGTCCCATCCTTCTTTTGTACCAACATGATCAGGCTCCCACAGGGTGATGAACTTGGCTAGATGTGACCCTTATACAACAGCTCTTGAATTTTCCTCTTGATTTCATCATTCTCCAGAATAGAGCATCGATAGATCGGTCCATTGGGTAGTGGCACACCTGGGGTCAAATCGATGGGGTGCTTGACTTGATAGTGCAAAGGAACCCATGTGGGTGAGGTGAATATGTCCCGGTACTCTTCCATGACCTTGTCCATTTGTTGTTGTCATGAGAATGGGCCCTATTTGGAGGTCATGGCCATGATCTTCTTCTTTCCCTGAGGGAGGATCATCAAGAAAACAAATTTCCCGATTTTGGAAATGAGCTTACTGCATTGTTTTGTAGTAACCAAAGAGACAATGGTAGGAGGTGGTACCTCTTGTAACCTGTACAACTTATTTCCCAATGTAATAATAACAGCATGAGGCCAAGACTCATACATAGCATGTTGCTTCCATAAGTATGGTTCACCCAATAATAACATCACAAACATCAAGAGGAGCAATATCACATAATACCTCATCAGTGAAGGGCTTGATGTTGTAGGGAAGGCGACACTGTTGGCTGACGCGGAGATCCCATCCTTGGTGAAGCCACCCGATGATGTATGGCTGCGGGTGTGTTGTGGTCAGCAAGCCCAACCGCTTCACGAACTCTACTGAAATGAGGTTCTTTTGGCTCCCATTGTCGACAATGCACTGTAGTAGGGAACCCTTTACCCACATCTCGGAGTGGAAAAGACACTCCTCCTCCTCTGAATCTTTCGGTTCTTATTTTTGGATCTTCATGGCGGAAACAGTGGCGTTGGGATTTGAATTGATAATCTTCTTCCCTCTGTCATTCCCCTTCTTGGGTTCTGATTTAGTGTTAGAGTATGCATTTGATTTGAAATCCTTTATCTCAGCCACTAGTGACTGCTTGGCCCGACACTCACTGGTGTTGTGAGTGGGGCTCTTATGGAACTCGCACCACTTTCCCACTTCCTTCTTTGGCTTCACAGTGTTGTTCTTTTCTTGTGGCTTTGGCAATTTTTCTTGAGTCACCATGCCTTGGCTGTGTCCTTGGTTCTGTGTTTTGGGGGAACCTTTCGCTTGCTTCTAATTTGTAGATCCAAAGTCTCGCTTTTTCTGTTTGAATTTTTGCTCAATTTTGGCAGCATACCGATATGTCGTACCAAGCGAGGACATGTCAAGGAAATCCATTTCCTCCTGAATGTATCTGTGCAGAAAACTGCGGTACTTCAGCACCAAATTTTTCTCTGTATATTTGATACCCAACTTGGTGCGCAGGGTATGGAACAGATTCGTCATCTCATGCACATCTTGATCTCTTTGATGCCGCAGCGTAGTCCATTGTATGTACTTGTCCTCATAGATCCCCATGAGATAATATTGTCTCTTTATGGAATCTTGGAATGAATTCCAAGTGGGTATGATCGAGAACAGAGAGGGTTCCTCCTCGTCCTTTCTCTCACAGTATGTTTCCCACCAGTCCTTGACATGGGGGGTGGCTTTGAGTAGTGATCAAAAATAAATCTTTTCCCGATCGAAAAAGTCCTAAACCAAGAAATATCCTTCTAATAGATTCAACCATCTATCTACAACGTCTGCACCTATTTGGAAATCAAATATGTGAATGTTGAAGTTTAATTGTACCTTAAAAGGGGTTGCAACTCCAGAGTGGCTGCTAGATGCAGATGTGCCTCCAGTGGGAAGTCTTGAAGGATCTGGGTGAAGTTATCCATCATCGCGTTCCTTTGTTTTTCAAGGGCCTCCTCGATCAACATTTTGATACGATATTCTACACCCTCGTCTTTCTTTTTGTCCCCCATGGGAGGCCATCAGGATTTTTGAGGCTGATCTTGCAAAGTTTCAACTAGATCGAGCCCTAAACTCTTTATACCCTGCCCTCATTGGGGACATGCATAGAAGGATCGAGAAAGAGCAGATTGCTCTGATACCACTGATCCAGATTTATGCAGGAACATAATAGAATACACAAATAACCATAGAAATAAATATGCAGCAGAAACAACACTTCATTTCATTAATCAAAGAACTAAAACTTGTTTAGATATAGAATGGAAATAAACTAGCTAGAGTGTTGGTAGCTTATCTCTGAGAAGAGATGTGGCGGCTACATGCCTCTGAACTCTATGTTACAATGAGGCTCGAAGGCCTATATATTATTGAGAAACAATGGAAACCCTACACATCCAAAAACCTAACCTTAGGAGGTGAAACGCTAGAATGTGGGCCCCGTTGGTTAACTTGGTACATCAATTTCCCGAGGTCGTAACTCTGGCACACTACCTCCGTTTGACACACATGATACATCGTTAGAAAGATCTCTTCAAGGAATGCATCCATATATGGAAAACATTTAGTCCAAAATAGACTCATATTTTGCCGACCATTCGATGCCGAAAAAACATCATTTAGGGCCTCAAAACGGCTCCAGAAGTTTAGGACCCAAGAACTGCCAAAAATAGTAAACTATGCTACAATTAATGAAGCTGGAAAACTGAAAGAAACAATGGTGGGGGTCCAAGTGGAATAGGTGGCTGGCCACCAATATCCTCCTGGATAAATTAATGAAATATTGTGTGCATGTGTAGACATGGGACCACACCCTCCATCGGGTACTAGTGGTGCAAGGGCAGGGAGGAGGGGTTAGATCCACCCGCTCACGAGAAGAGGAGGTGATGGAGTGTGACATTGGACTCACTGTGGTTGGGTGTAGAGCGACTATTGGATGTGCTCATTGATGATGGGTGTGAGTAACTATATGATGATCTGATCACCGCATGCTACAGAGCTCCTTTGGAGTGGATCTCTTTGATGAGGAGGATCACGGTTGTTACTCAGTATGTCAGAGCAATGGCATAGGGTGATGTGTCGATGAAGGAGGAGAGATCTGAGGAGGAGGAGAAAGGGGAGGACACAGAGACCAAGGAGGATGAATCATACTAACAGCATTTGATTCTACCCCCAATGCATTTGAGCATGGGGATTTTTGTATGATATGTATGATCAGACGAGAAAGCCTCTAGAGATTCTCATTTTGTACTGAACATGATGATATGATATGAATGCACGTGGATGCATATTTGTGTATTTTATGGGTTTTTATGAGTCTCTTGTTTATGATTATCTATATTCCTATATGATGTATATGAAATATATATGCATGAATATATGATGATGCATGATGCATTTTATTTTCTATATGTGATGATTGATGTGCCACTGTCAAACGAAATTAGTCATTTGGTCTGCTACACTATTGACACTTCTGGGAACATGCATAAATGAAATGGATTCAAAATGTATAGAAAAGATTTTAATGTGCAGTAACTTTCTAAAGAGGTAGGGATCATGTACCTGGTAGTAGTTATTCAACTAGGAGACAAGTAGCTAGGATTCTAGGAAGACATCAAGGCGACGAATACCCTAAGTGAAGGAGGACGGTCAGGAGACAAGTGAAACCATCGTACTCATCTTGGTTTTTGGTAGCAATACCAACACACATTCCATCGATATGGATCAACTCATGTGATGGGGAATAAATGACCCACATCCGAGGCGATATTAGGAGACCATCTACTTACACATCAGCAAAACCAACATAGCAAGGCAAGGTAGGATCCATCTGGAGGAACCAAGAAAACAAATTGTGATACTCATGGTAAAAACGATGTAAAACAAGAAAGAAAAAATATGATACAAGGGTATGCATGGTGGGTGACTTAAGGCATATAATATCTTGAGGTAGAGCCCATTGCGGGGATTCTTCAAGAGGAGCCATTAGAGTCAACAAGGAGATATGCCCCCTTGCCAAGACATTGATGGATGACATAAGGGCCATACCACATGGATTCAAAATTCCCTTTTCCAGTCTTATCGCGGGCTTGTTCATAGATGAGGACAAGGTCCCCCTCACTAAATGTGTGTGGGTGGATGTGGGAGTCATAATGGGACTTCAATTGGTTCTTAGTGACTTCTATCATTTGGAGGGAAACGTGATAGTCCTCATTGGTTTGTTCAAGAATAAGTAGGCATTGTTATAACACTGAATTATTAGGTAGAAGTTCGATGATAAGACGGAGTGAAGGAATCTAGAATTTGATCGGAAGAACCAACTCCACACCATGGACTAAGTGAAATGGGGTAAAACCAGTGGCGGTTTTAGTCGATGTCTAGTAGGCCCAGAGAGTGAAAAAGAGAAAGTGGTGCCAGTTGTTCTTGTGTTTGTCCACCATTCGTTGGAGCATGGTTTTGAGGATATTATTGACATCCTCAACTTGGCCATTTCCCTGAGGGTAATAAGCGGTGGAATACTGGTGTTCAAATTTCAACGTGGCAGGGAGCTTCATCCAAACAACGTCCTTGAAGTGAGAACCGTGGTCTGAGACTAGCTAGAGGGGGACACTGAAATGAGCTATATCGTGGTTAAAAATGAAGAGTGTCACAGTATCATCCTTACAATTGAAGGTAGGAATGGCTCCAAGCCACTTGGTAAAGTAATCGAAGTTCACAATGATGTATTTATGGTCGCCGATCAAAGGAGGGTTACAGGTCATGAAGTCAATCACCCGTTTGCAAAACGGACCGACTGTGATGACAGGATGTAATGGCACGAGAGGTTTCGTTTCCTTTCAAGAAAATAGTTGGCAATTGCGACAATGTTTAACTGTGTGGATGCAATTAGAAAAGATGGTGGGCTAGAAATAACCGATGTGGAGGATCTTTTGAGTAGTATCCAAACAAGAGAGGTGGGCACCACAAGATCCGCTATGACATTCATCCAGGACTTGTTCATCTTCATTTTGAGTGAGGAAATGGTGCAATATGGTGTCCACACCTTAGTGGTAAAATACATCACCGCTAAGGAGATATTGAGTAGATTGGTACCGGATGCGACGATGACCTTCATGTCTTAAATGGGTCCTGAATTTCTATGTGCGCAAGTAAAGGAGGATGCCCCCATACCATGGGTCTTCCATCGAGATGATGAATATGAATTCATCAAGAACATTGATGGTGATAGGGGGTGATGTAGACAATGAAGGGACGTCTTCCATCAAGGAAGCTAATGCGAAATCTTTATTGCTTTTCGGTGTGATGAATTCTAGGTCGTACTCTTGGAGAAGGACAATCCACCTGGAAACATGACCTTGGACAATGCATCCACTCAAGAGATAGCACATGGGGTTGGAATCAATGACAAATCGAGTTCGACTCATGAGAATGTAATGATGTAGATTTTGTACTAAAAATACGACGGCGAGGTCCATCTTCTCTTCGTGGCAGTAACATAAAGGTGGTCTGGAAATTTTCTGACTTACATAATAGATCACATTCTCTTGACGAGTATCGTCTTCCTTAACTGAGACTCCAGTGATGGAATTTTCATATTTTGACACATAGAGGATAAAATCCTTGGTGAATTCTAGAGGAGACGACAATGGAGCAGAATTCAGAGCTTGTTTTAATGTGTTGAAGGTAGCTTGCATGTGCTCATCCCATACAAACTGAATGTTGGTAAGGAACAAGCATAAAAATCCATGGACTTTCATTGGATAGTCTGAAATAAACCAACAGAGGAAATTGTCCTTGCCTTGAAGGCTCTGCAATTGGAACAGAGTACGTGGAGGGGGGATATTTAGGATGGCTTTAACCTTTAGAGGATCCAAAGTAATCCCTTTGTGAGACACGATTAATATTAGTAAGCGACTGGCTGGGACACAAAACACACACTTGAGGGCGTTCAAGCAGAAGTTATATTTCCGACATCGTAGAAATACTTGTCGTAAGTCATCCAAATGTTGAGAATGCTTCCGAGATTGAGCCATAAGGTCATATAAATATAACAAGATAATGTGAATGAGTTCCTGGAATAAAAAGGTCATGGCACACTGAAAAGTGGCTCCAATATTTTTGAGGCCAAATGACATGACACGATACAAAAATATTTCCCCAGGGGGTAGTGAAAGCAGTTTTCTACTGATCCTCTTTACGGATCTTAATTTGGTTATAGCCAACAAAATTGTCCATGGAGTAGACTTCATGATTGGCACAAGCATCAATGATTTGGTCAATAAATGGAGTGGGAAATTTGGCTTTTGGACAAGCCAAATTCAAGTCACAGAAGTTAGTACAGACATGAATGGTACCTTGTTTTTTATTGACAGAAACAAGATTGGAAAACTAAGTGGTATATGCGATGGGGTATATGAAACATTTTTTGCGATGTTTTTCGATTTCAAATTTGATGACAAGGGCCTTTGACAAGTGAATGGGTCATTGCAAATGCAGGAAACATAGAGCCATGTATCGATGTGGTGTTCAACGATAGAGGGATCAATCCCATGCATCTCGGTATAGGACCAAGCAAAGATATAACGAAATTCCTTAAAAAATGTTTTGTATGAAGTGAATTCTTGAGGGGAGCAAGAAGCACCAAGGGTAATATCTTCAACTATCCTGGTGGTGGTTGATATATCGAATTTAATGGTTGGTGAAATGTTGGCCATGTTACCTTCTTCAAAGGCGTTAGGTGCAGGGATTGGATTTTTAAACAAATGGACACTTCCATGGATGAAGTCTTTCGCTTCGATAGAGAATTGGTACAATGATGAAGAAGGATAATAGGGGATGAAGAAGGAGTGATGGTGCAAATCATCCTAAGGATATTCAGGAGTCAAAAGTGCTTCAAGTATCTGCTCATCATTGTGAAAGTAGCACATGGATAGATCAAATGGATCTTCCACGTATGAGGAGGGAAATGGACTATTGAAAGTAGAGATCGTGTAAATGGTGTTATAGATGTCCGAGAAAGAATTAAGAGGCTGAATCTCCTCAAGGATTGTGATTTCAGACTTATGGGAGTGCTTGCGAATTTCATTGAGGAGTGAGCGGTATTTGGGCATGTTTGGAAAATGGTGTGAATAATGACCATATAGTCCACAAACTGCACATGGGTGGTTAGTTAGAAATGATTTGTTTTTAACCATAGGTATGGTTGGTATGTTGACCACCAAAGCATCATCGACCTCGACAACTATGTGCATATGGGTGCAAAGGATTGGAAAATCGAGATAATTTGGTGTTGCATGGGCTTGGACATCGCATACAAAAAATGTAGGAGGAGAACATGGTTCTGTTGGGGCTTTAGGTTCCTTGCGCCCATTATTCGTGGGAGAGGGGGCGAAGAAGTAGCAGGAGGATCTGTCAGTTGCATACCAGGAGGGTAGTGTGACACTGTCTCAATAGGTTGGTCTGGTTTCAACACAATCTGTGGATTCAGGGGAAGGGTGGGGGGAGAAAGGTACCACATGGGAATACCCAAAGTGAAGCCCAGAAGGTTGATATTATCCATGATTGGATTACTCACGATGCCAGAAGGTGGAAAGAGGAAGGGGATCATGTGTATAGAGAATGAACCTCAATAATTCCTAGAGGTCTACGGTTGAGGTTGCAACTGAGGTTGCAAAGAGGTTGGGATGTTACCAGATGTGATAGTGCATAAATAAATATGTCAGTCGGTGAAGGAGGGGATGGGAGGGACAAAAAAGGTGTCCATCAGAGGAGTGTTGGTAAAGAGGCCTAGGCCAATGATAGATAGGGAAGGGATGGATATGTTGTTGATGGTGGTTTTGATCATATGGAGGACATTTTCTAGACTGGTTGATCCTTTAGGATTGTAATACATCATTTGATCGATGCTCGCAATATTCCCATCACGAGGGAACATCAAGAGTCGAAAGATGGTAGAAGCAACGACTCACATTGCATACATATAACTACGTCCAAGGCAGAGTTTGTGATCGAGTTGGGCATTAACAACCTCAATTTCAATAAACATAGTTTTTTTGGGCAACTCAATAGGGACATTCATGATAACTCCTTATAGTTGAGCAATGTGGCCATCGTAAGATGGAAGGGCGGTGGTGGAAGGGTGAAGGGCTGGGGATCCAATTTTATTCCAAATAAAGGTTAACATAACACAGTTGGATGCCCCCTCATCGATGATGAATCGTGACCAGAACCTGGAAGGCGATGGATGATGGAATTCAATGTTCTCCTTGATCCAAGTCAAAAGTGATTATCTCGGAATCATAGGAATTGACAACACCTAACACAGATAACAAAGCTTTGCATTGTGAAGGATAAGTTCAGTGGACTTCCAAAGTGGACATTGTAGAGGGGGACTGGGCCAATTCTTCGACTATAATGTAGTTAAGCGTGGCTCTAACAGTGGGATTGTTCACGACATAACACAAAGGGTAATGTAGGACTTTGCCAGTCTCATCCATGTGGGGTCTCTACGAATGCAAAGACATATCGAAAGCAGTATAGGCATATTTCATGGATGTATTAAAGGTTTGCTTCATGGATCCATACTAGTTTCATTGAATCTGTAAGTTGACATCAGATGATAACATCATAAGGTGATGGACACTAGTATCAATGGGTGGAACCATAGGAGTGGATGTGGGGTTTTGTGGTACCAAGGGCTTGGTTGCAACCATTCCTTGATTTGGTAAGGGTTTCTACAACACTGTAGGTGGAGGACCTTGTGGTGTTTGGTTTGGCTGAGCTGGAGTGGCTGCATTAGGATCGCGCTAATTGTCAGCTTGTAATAAGTGACATACATGGTTCATATGGGCACGCTGATGTGTATAATGGTTGTAAGTTTCACAAATGGTGCATATATGGTTAGTCCACAACTAAGGGTTCTTCCTAGGTCTAGGGGGATGTTCAAGGTTTTGTGCAGGGTAATTAGCTCTATTTTTATTCGGAGGGTTGGGTTGCTGGACACTTCCTTGAGGTTTGTTGTTTCCCCAGTTCCTACCTCTATGTCATCTTCCATGACCTTGTTAGTTATTGGGGGTGGGTTGATTAGGGAGTTTTTGCTGAGCGTAGACTTGTCCTTAGGGAACATGAGGTGTCAGGGATGGAGTAGGTGTAGGTTGTAAAGGTGGTGGGTAATAGGCATGAGCAGATATAGGGGATGCAAAGCCTATCATCTGGACATTACACACAAGTTCCAAGGAGTGTGGGCCATGAATATGGGGAACTGGTGCGGGAGACCCATAGTCTCTAGATTGAGCCGCTACACATGAAAAATCAGGGGCATAGCCTAGTTGGGTAACACTAGGGGTTTTACCAGATTGAAGTGGCATCAAAGGAGAGGCCATGTATATGTGAGTATGTTGAGTACTAGAGCTAATGAATCCATCAACAACATGTGATATGCCCAAAGTATCTCGATGTGAGGAGCTAGCATGAGGAGCATCATGTATGATGGTGTACAAATAACCCGATTGGGCATAGATAAGATCGAACTATTGTTCCTTGAGGATGGCTTCCTCCTCAGTTTGTGGGCGCTCAGATGCAAATCCCTTGGCGATGGGGGGGAGTAAGGTTTTGAGAAACCAATATAGGAAAATCCTATCATCTAACTGGATTTCACACAAGCTACGATGAAGATGCCACTCATGGATATGATCTGTGATGTGAGTAGTAGTGTTCTGTCTACAAGATAATATGATTTCCATGTCCTCATCGTAACAGACAGGTAGTTGAAAGTACTAGAGAAACATCAAGGCCAACAAGGAAAAGTCCGAATAAGTGGCATGGGGTAGTTAGATGTACCATTTGGCTGCAACACTGGTGAGTGTGTGCTAGAATAGCTGCAATCGGATAGAATCATCCACTATGCTGTTAGATGAGCACCATAAGTGGAATGACATAATTTGGTTTTGAGGGTCTTCTCCCACCTTTCTCTCAAACTAAGGGATGTCTGATGCGAATTTGGTATGAATGGGAGGCCACAATGTGTCATGACAGATGAGGTCATTCATCAACTGTGCCAAATCAGGCAGGTTGATACTAGCCATAAATGATAAAATAGGACTAGGACTAGATCAAGGAGGGATAACAATGGTGTTGGGACCAATGGGCATGTAGTTTTCACATGAAAAAGGGGGTTGGTATGGCTGACTTATGACAATAGTAGTCACTAGAACGGTGTGAATATCTGGAATGGTGGTAGAAGGGCCAATTCCCCCATGCATAGATGAAGGTACAATATGAACCATGGTGGCTGGAGTGGGGCCACCACTAGTGCATAGTGTACTAGCACTAGTGTGTGCAGTGGAGAGGGGCCCATTAGGACCAGGGATGATGGATCCATCAGAAGGGATACCTAATATGATGGGTGAAATGGTCATGGGTCCACTATCAACCACCCCCCTAAAATGGATTAAGAGGTGCGGTAAGCATAGGGCTAGATGGGGCTGCGAATAAGGTAGGTTTAGATTGATAGGAATCTGAATTAGACTCAGATGCACTGTATGGTTCTAAAGGTGGTGAATGACATCGAATATGGATCTGACGGTGGCAATTCAAGGAACCGAACTGAGGGGTATGCCCCCTAAGTCTATGTGTGTAGCAAGGTGGAGAAATGATGACGTGATGGTGTTTTGTGTAATGAATATAGGCACAAGAGTGTCAAACACAAGCTCAAAAATCCAACTACAACTGAGTGTGAAGAAGGAGAGCATAAAATTGATGGCTCACAGTCCAAAAAGAAATTTCTAAACCAAACTACAATAGTGTGTTACAGTAGGATACTCTATAAGAAAGTGGAAAGAAATCCAAGAAGCAACAATACCTACAAACAAAATGACACACTAAACTATGGGGCATATGTGCAAGACAACTCCTAGCTACAAGATGGAAGCCCCTCACAAATTGTATCCTCTCCTAGGTGATGAAATCCCAGTCAAACAATACAAAATGGAAGAAAAATAAGCTAAGATAATCCCACTACAAAGAGGGACCTCGGGTACAAGAGCCCTAAATATATTGGAAACTATGCTACCTCGTTCATGACACATCTGGAGTGGTTTCCTGGAACTTCATCCCTTTGGTCCTCAAATCTCTATATGCTCCTCAGCATGCACGAGGAGGAATATGAAGGGTTAATCTTCAGTGCAGAATGGAGTGTCATATTCTACCCTGAATTTTAGAACCCCTTTGTTGTGTCTTACTCCCGTAGAGAGGGGGGCCCTCCGACAAACTGGTTGTGGTTGTGTGTCAACAAGTACTAGAGGATTTTGGTACCCTAATGGAAAACAACTTTGTCTTAGATGTAAGTGTCAAATGTGTCTTATATGGATGCCTATCCCCAGTGTCCTAACTTAACTACAATATTGTTTTGGTTCTCAAATGAGGTTACAATGTTGGTTGAGCTAAGTTGATTGTTAGGATCCTCTTGGGGTCATGAACCAACTGCTTTACTTTAGGGTGTGAGATGTGTGCACAAGTGATGTGTAATGTATAAACCCCCATAATATCATGGCTGAGATGCAAATGAAGAACATAAATTACAGTAAATGACAGTAAATATTTTTCAAAACAACTACTTCTTCCAAAAAATAAAATGTACACAAGTAAATGAGTGCATAAGGAACTTGATAGGTTGTAGGAAACACACAGGGGGGATCAACTACCAAGCTTGACCAAGGGTATCACATACAAGGGAAATATGACAACAAAACAAAACAAGGGGATGTAAGCAATCGGATCTAGAAGTAAACATTTGGTGAAGGGGTATAACACAGACAAGGGGCCTAGAAAAGGGGTCTAAAACATCGAAAAGAAATAAAAAAACTATAGGTCGCACATTTAGATGGAATAGGTCTGATAGGGGTTGTACAAAAATATGAAATAGTCATTATCAGGAAAAAAATTTAGTCCAAAGGCTCAGGTCACACAAAATAGGGGTTTTTGCACAACAGGTCGCACAAAAATGGGTCACAGTAATGACCAGGATCGCTCCGGAAGCCTGGACAAGTGCGATATAGATTTTTGGTCTAGGTTGCACTTATTGAGGTAGAAGGCATGAACTAGGTTGCATTTATCAGGTAGAAAGGTGCAAATTAGTTCGCAACTTTCCACCAGATCGGTGTGATCTGACCGTAACTAAGCGTTTTTTAAGAAAAAACTGTCAGCTTCGGTTGACGGATCATGCACTAGGACAAGACTAGTTTGGATCTGCCATAAGTGCATCATATCTGTGATGGTTGAAGGTTCCTACGTAGAGCAAACTAATAGAAACACCTACAAAAATAGAGATTCGAGGGGATAGAGACAGTGGAGTCTCCAAATTTGTAGTGGGGATTTCTCCTCTATTATGTGAAAAAACACCTACCCTATATTAGTCAGATCATAGGGTGGATTTCAGGGTACGAGGTATTTATGAACCTCGACTTGTAACAATAAGAAGTAACAACAACATTTTTTAATGATTTTTTATGTATATTTTTCTAACTAATAAAAGAAAAAACAAGCATACCTTTCAATAATATGGGCCACTGTAGCCATCTGAGTAAAAGTTCCAGCGACTCCACGGTCTGGTTCTCTAGTCGTCTCCACTAATGGCACACTAATGGTTTTCAAAAAGGGGGAATGGATCCAAGAGGGTATGGAGCAAGCTCAACATACACTATGGAAATGAAAAAAATATGGGAACAATGGCGAAAGGTGAAAAGTAATTTCATGTAATCTAAAAAAAAGTGTTTTTTGGGAGACCTTCACAATGTATTTATAAGATGATCTAAGGTTTTTTGGCCCATGGTAATGACCTGTGGTATTTTATTGTGCATGGTATTTGATTCATTCTCATGTTAGGGTTTTTTTGGTCCTTTTTGGAGAGAGTGGGGTTATGTCACATTAAATGCTCAACTTCCCTGTATTTACGGGGGAAGTAATAATGATGTTTTGGACCATATTTGGTGGAATTTTAGTTGTGAAGGTCAAAATGGAGGAAATAATGGTGGCATTATGATGTTTAATTATGGTTTGGACCATAAATATCTAAGTGAACATTTTTTTGGTGTTAACACTCTTATTGCCCTTAACCCCCCTCTCACTCCCTAACCCACCCCTCACGCTCTACGTACCGATAACCACCCCCTCCACCCCTCACTCTCGCTCTCCCCCCCTACTCGCCCT
>LPNX010954231.1:95747-164875 GCA_001517045.1 Pseudotsuga menziesii
TTTCTCTCTCTCTCTCTCTCTCTCTCTCTCTCTCAGACACGCACACACACACACTCAGAAGCCCCCTACTCCTCCCCCTTCCACTAAACCTCCTCCTCTCTCTCTCTCTCTCGTTGACCCCTCCTCTCCCCAACCTTAATAAACCTTCACACTCACACTCACAAGTCCCTACTCCTCCCCCTTCCGCTAACCCCCCTCCTCTCTCTCTCTCTCACCCCTACTCTCCCTAACCTTACTAAACCTCTCCCTCTCTCTCTCTCTCTCTCTCTCCCTATGAAAGATAGAGTCATCAACGAAAAGATAAAAGTAGTTGTGTTTTCATAACTTATCATTGTCTATATACTATATACCATTCTTTTCAATCATCATAGAAATGATGTCATGCAAATATAATTCTTTAATGTATTCTCTAGTACAATCCACTTCCACTTCGATGCAAAATTTGAGATTGATCTCTTTAATATTTGCACATACCTCTAGAATTTTACTAGATTTTTGGATCATGTTCTTTGGTTCTCTTACTCAATGTTTCTCAAAATTATCACCCCTTCATAAATTGTCACATCATTTCCATTCTTTGACTCCACTAAATGTTATTTGGAAGTATACTGGCATAGATTCATCTTAAAAGGGGATCTACCAAGCGTTGAGAGGGAGAAAATTCCTTTTAGAGTGTAAACATTGAGGAAGATTTTTAATTTATCTAATTTATATATATGTTGTTGTAAACATGTTATTTTTATAATATTCTATTTTTTTTAAGGGACACGTGTTAGATCTAGGATAAGCACAGAATGAGTGACACATCTCCTCCTACTAGGTTGTAGAATTCACCTCGTCTATGCAAAAAATGTGTCGAAGAGGCGCATTCTACAACCCGGTAGAGGGGATATTTGTAACTCCTTGCATGCTCATCCTAGAGATGACATGTGTCCTTTATAAAAATTAATAAACAAATTATAAAAAATAGCATGTCAACTCAAAATAAATTTCAAATATTTAGAACTGCGCATATATAAAACTACACAAATTATATAAAATAAAATCATAAATATTACATTACACACTTTCTCAACATTTCTACTCTAAAAAAGGGTTTGAATTTTTAGAGATTTGGTCACTCTTAAGGGTTGGTACATCCCCTTTTAAGATAGATCTATACTATGATATCTGATTCGGTGGTGCTTTGGTGATTGAGGGTGGAAGGAATAGTCGGGGTTTATTGGAGGAAGGAATTTTGACAGAAGCATGGAAAAAGGCAGTCGGGGAGGTGGAAGAGCCTCCCTGGTAACAAATTCGACAGGAATGAAGATCGGGGACATATCGATCGATCTAGATATGAATCAGGATGAAAAAATGATGATTTGGAAGTTAGGGTAGTGCATTCCTAAAGTGGCCCTGATTCTGACTATGTAGGTTAGATCGTCAAAGGTCAGGGAAAATATCTAGTATATATTGGACCATGCACTGATTGGGAAGTTTTTTGGAATGCAGCCATCGAAAAAATCCCTAGTTTGGTGGATCAACTCGTTTTGGAAACCTAAGGATCATTACGACCTTAAGCCAGGATCCAAGGGTTTCTTCACCATTTATTTCATTAACCTAGAATACATGAACATAATCTTGGATGGGGGGCCGTATTTTTTTATTTGGGAAGCCTTCTTCTAAAACCATAGAAGGAGAAGTTTTTCTTGTACAAAGAAGACATGAAAGTTGTTGGTTGTGGGGCCTAATCTTCCAGATCCAGAGATATTATTCAGTTGTCATTGTAACCTAGGAGTACTATACACTCATTCCCCCTGCCTTTGGGTTCAGGGAAGCACCCCAAAAAAGGGGGTTCGAGGGATCGGGGGAAGCGCCCCTGAAAGACAGGGGTGGAGCCCTCGAGAAATTTTTTTGGGATCTGTGTTGGCCAACAGTTTTGTGGACCCATGGTATTGGGTTAGCCCTAGAATTTTCCCATTGCCTTTCCGCTATAAAATAAAGCATTGTAAAATCACTGAGTATGGTATTGTATTGTATTGGAAGAGAGAATGTGAAAGCATGAAGAGGAAGGTTTTGCTGCAGGGTTTATCCCTTCATCTTTCTGGACTGTAATAAAAGGACTGGCAATTTCTTTGTGGGCATAGCCCATCATTTGGGTGAACCATGTTATATATGTGTCTCTCTGTAATGTTTTAATGTGTTTTGTATCTTGTTTATTGATTTAACTATATATCTGTTATTGCTCTACGGTCCTGTTTTCTAACAAAAGTGGCACCAGTGTGGATCGGGCTATACTCCCTGTCGGGGGAATAGTGGGATCCAAAAATATTGGAGGTCCTTTGGAATTCCTTGGTAAATTTCATTAAAATATTGGAGCAAACCTAGATCCAAATATACACAACATATGTGAGGATTTGTGTTTACATGGATATGACCAAATATCTACCATAATAAATCCAAATGACATGGGAGGATGAGGATTGGGTGCAAACCCTAGATTATGAGAAGATCCCATTTTTTTGCCAAAGATGTCATGAATATGGTCATTTATTTAGGTATTGTCCCATGAACAACCCAAATACTGCTTCAGGGAAGAAATAAGAAAATAAGGATCAAGGCATTACAAGGGTTCCATCAAGGAAAAGAGGAGGACATAAGCAGGAGAACCAGGAGGTTGATAAGAAGACAATGGTTTCAAACAAATTCAAGGTATTGGAAGACCTCTTGGAGGAAACCATGGAAAAACAGTCAAAGGGAAAAAAATGAGACCAAATTCCCCGGGAGACCGTTGGAATAGTTACCCAAATGGAGGAAGATATTACTAAAGGGAAGCATCAAGAGGAGGATCGAGAAACAGGGGAGGAAGTAGAGGATATGGACATTAGAGACCTGGATATGGACTGGATTGAGCAAGCATGTGCAGATGTAGGGAAGGGTTATGTCCCGTAGGAACATGTGATCCTGCTAAAATAATCCATCCTCAGATTTCGGGCCTCAAATCAACTCAAGATAAATTTGTATTCCCATAAGGAGAATAAAAGGAAGTTCGAAGAACCCACCAAGAATACTGGAAATAAATCAAATAAACAGAGAGTTGCAGAGGCAGGTAGGTGGTTGGTAGAGTTGGGATAGTACCCGACGATCAAGGTGGCTCTAGACTTGTAAGTTTCCCAATGAATATTTTATATTGGAATATTAGGGACTTAAACAACCCACGCAAAGTAAAAATACTAAGTAAAAATATCAAGAGAAAAAATGCAGCCATAGTTTTCCTATAAGAAACCAAATTCTCGGCAGCTCAGATCAAGGAACTGAGTAAGAAAATATGGAAGGGAAGTGAGGGGACAAGAATCAATGCAATAGGTTATGTGAAAGGCCTAGGGATCTTATGGGACCCCACTAGGGTCATCTTAGGGGGATTCTCTGGCAGCATATGTCTCATATCTGTTGACTTTAAGGTGGTAGGATTTCTAGTTGAAGGAGTGATTAAAAATGTATATGAACCTCACAATGAAGGTGAAAAAAGGGACTTCATCAAGTCTCTTTGAAAATCCCAGGAGTGAATGCCCAATGCTCAATAGGTAGTCGGGGGAAATTTCAATCTCATCACCTATTTGGAGGAGAAAAAGGGTGGACGACGCAGGATGGAGGAAGAATGTGAAACCTTCTGAGATATCTTTGAGGAAATAGCACTGGTAGACATAATCCCAAGAGAGGGATGGTTCACTTGGAACAAAAAAAGGACCGAGGAGAGACACATTGCTTCCTGAATTGACTGATTCTTGGTATCTGAATATATTGTTTATCCTGGAAGTGAATTTCACTCAGTTACTCTTCTAAAAATTGGATCGGACCATTGGCCTATATAATTAATGTGGAGTGGGTTGGGATCCTAGTTCAAAAAACCCTTTATATTCGAACATTTTTGGCTAGAACATCCATATTTCAATGAAAAGATCAGAACCTGGTGGGAATAACTGAGTGAAGATGAGGGCTAGAGCATGTACAAGTTCCAACAGAATCTTAAAGAGATGAAAACTAGAATAAAAAAATGGAACAAGGAAGAATTTGGGAATATATTCGGTGATAAGAAGACCACTGAATCTCACATTTAGAAAGTCCAATATAGTGGGATAAATGAAGGATACAGCAATGATATGCAAATGGAATAAATAAGACTTTGTTCAAAACTAGAGGAGAGGGAAAAGCAAGAGGAAATTCTATGGCAGCAGAAATCTAGGAACCAATGGCTAAAATAAGGAGAGAGACATATGAATTTTTTCTGGTGTTCGGTCATCCAAGATAGGATTCAAAATAAAATATTTTCCATTAAGAATGCAAGAGGAGAACGAGTGGAAACCAAGGAAGGAATAGAGACATCCTTGAACCACTATTTTACTAAGATAATGTATGAACCAAAGTAGGACAAGACAGATGGCATTGATCAAAATAATCTATTCATACCGTCTCTAGTCACCCATAATGAAACCTATAACCCTCCTTGAGGTGGAGGAGGTTGTTTTTCAGATGAAGGAAGGAACTGCCCCGAGCCTAGATGGGTTCATAGTAAACCTTTTTTTCCAATTCTTGGACCTAATCAAGATGGAAGTAAGGAGGATTGTGGAAGACTCTAGGGTCTCCAAATGAATGCTGCCAGCTTTCAATGCAACTTTGATCACTCTCATTCCAAAATGTGAAGGGGATGACTCTCCAGACAAATTTAGGCCCATAAGCCTCTGCAATATAATCTACAAAATTATTACCAAGGTAATTACAAATAGACTAAAGCCCCTCCTACTAGGAATAATTTATCCTGAATAGTTAGGGTTTGTGGAGGGTTGATAGATAACATATGGTATCATTTTGGTCCATGAATTATTCCATTCCATAAAAAATAAAAAAATTTCGGGTATGACGTTAAAGCTGGACATAGACAAAGCTTACAACAAGCTTAATTGGGAATTCGTTAGAAGCATGATAGAAGCTTTTGGGTTTAGAGGAGATTGGGTTGATTGGATAATGATTTTAGTGACATCGAATTTATTCTCCATTCTAGTAAATGGAGTCCCCTCTAGAACTTTTAAACCATCGAGGGGGATTAGGCAGGGGGGTCCTTTGTCCCCTTTCCTTTTCATTCTCATGGCGGAGGGTTTGGGAAGATCAATTACGACCTCATGAGACATTAATGATATCAGAGGGATCAGGATTCACCCGTTGGATGCTAAAAAAACACACCAACAATTTGTGGATGATACGATGCTAATGGGTCACCCTTCAGACCAAGAAGCTAGGAGGTTTAAAAAGTGTCTGAGGAAATTTGGAAAAGCCTTGGGGCTGGATATTAATGGTGATAAATCTCATATTTTATTCTTCAATACAATTAGGATTACCAGCCGAAACATTTGTCAGATATTAGGCTTTCAAGAGAGCACCCTTCCATCCAAATACCTAGGAACACATCTAGTGAATTCATTAGTCAAAAAGGATCTGGGGTAGAACTTCTCGACAATATGAAAAAATGCTTGATGATTTGGACATTGATACCCATCACTCTAGCTATCATATTGGTGCTGGTGAAATCTATGCTACAGGCAATGTCGACTTATCTTCTGTCCACCTTGGCAGCCCCAAAAGTGATCTTGAAAGAGATTAGGAATATGCAAAGGTATTTTCTCTGGAATGGAAACAACAAAAAATGGAAATGGGACCTAGTGAATTGGGAAGCTATTTTTATCCCAAAGCACCATGGAGGTTTACGCCTTAAAGACCCTAAAAACGCTAGTGTGGTGAGTGGGGACAATTTATCGTGGACATGGGTGGCCAATGACAAAGAACCATGGGCAGAAGTTTGGACTATCAAATATGTGGATGGGTGGGACCAAAAAGAACTCATATGTTTCTTAGAATATATTCTGAGATATCATATCTAGAGAACAGCTTGGCAAGGGAAGAGTTTGGTCTAGGACCATAGCTTCTGGGAAGTTCAGAATGAATAAACAACCTCAGTTTGGGGAGACTCCAGGAAACAATTATCCCCACTCGAGTGATGTGGGGAATTCCAATAGACAAAGGAATATTGTATCACGCAAGGATTTGTCATGGTAATAGACATATGGAAAAATATGATAAATTATTAGAAATTCTGAATATGGGACGACGAGGAGTGCTGGGAATTCTTAGGCCTAGGGGAGGAGGTGGAAAGACTTGATGAAACCTTGGATAATAGATGGATAAGATATCATCTAGGGAGATACAAGATTCGATGGGGGTATAGACAAAAGGGTTCCTTCACAACAAAATAAGCATACGATATCTTGATTGGAGCTGATATCCAAGCTACAGGAAAAAAATTGGGAAATCTGTGGAAAGAGAAATTGTGTCCCAAGATCACTATCTTCGGCTGGATTTTGATGAGAAATAGAATATTAGCAAGAAAAATATCATGAAAAGAGGGATGGTAGGACCTTCCCGGTGTTTCATGTGCAATTTAGAAGATGAGACCACCAGCCACCTCCTGGATACCTGTAAGCTCACCTCGACCATTTGGGACCTTGGGACAGAATTTTTCTAGAGATCTAATTGGATAATACAACAGCCAAACATTAAAATTATCGAATGGGCCAGAAATCCCTTCACAAACCCCATTCTAAACCAATTATGGGATATTTTTCCCCACTTTGTGCTTTTGGAAGTATGGTGGGAGTGGAATTTAAGGACCTTCCAAGGGAAAACTGGCTTTGTTAGCAAAGTCGGGGACACCATCATACCCATATTGAGAGAAACCGTAAAGTTTGGAACCTAGGGTGATGGGTACTAGGAATCCAGTGAGGTGGAAGCCCACATTCTGTAATCATGGGTCCTTTCACGTCCATTGCGGCCAAACATCACCAGGAACAGACTGTCTAGAATGATGCTCAATGTAGTCAAATGGAGCCTCCTCCTATAGGAGTTTTCAAGCTTAACTTCGATGGTGTGTTGAAGGGAAAACTGGACTTGTAATGTTATGGGTTCATCATGCCTAATAGTAGAGGAAAGATGATGGGATTCAAATTTGGTTTCATCAGATGGGAGACCATAACGCGAACGAGATAAAAGGCCTCTTGCAAGGTATTGTAATTATTAAGGAAAGTTGTTGGATGCCAATTATCATTGAAGGTAACCTGCAGGTAGTTATTCAAATGGAAATTAAGCTAAAAAATGGTACTCACAGTGCCAAGGTGGTGCGGTCATGGTGACTAGAAGGAAGGGTAGAGAAATTCCAAGGGGTTCTGTGCGAGGAGTTGGAGGCCAGCTTCATTCATGTTATGCATCAAGAGAATAAGGTGGTTGACCAACTGACGAACTTGGGCACAAAAATGTGTCGATTTTTCAAAGCTAAAGATTGGACTGAGGTGACTGATGAGATAGGGTGAGCCAGTTGTGTAAACCTAATAACTCAGGACATGCAGGGAAATCATGACACGAGCCATACTGGACATCGAAAAGACCTGGATATCTAATATGGTCATGTGGATTAATGATGGATGGGTGAGTGGCCATGTGATGGGAATGCAATATTTAATTCTTCCTCAAGCAATTCCTCAACACCATATTTTATATGGATTAGAAGCATGAGTGATAGCGTAGGAAAATCCGATTTCCTTTGTGAAAGTTATTTTACCTGGACTATGAACTGCACTTGCAACTTCATGGTTTTTACTTCTAAAAGTATGTGCCTAATTAGGAAATTTCTATTTATAGAGGAAGGGGGTGGCAGTAGTTGCTACGCTAGTTGTTTGTATTATGTTTTTTCTATAAAAAGAGTCTAAGGAATGAGGAGGGTGTGATATCCTGTGAAGGTCCTATGTAGGTGGGGTGATGAGATTATGGAGAGGTGGAAAGCGAAGGGGAAGAGATTGGTTACTCAGGAGGAGGATTCTAGAAGGGGATCGTGAGCTTAGTGTAAGGCTCTGTGGGAGGCAAGAATGTATGTGTTAAAGTATTATAACTTCGGAATATATTCCAGATGTATTGATTGTATTCCTCCTTTAGCAGATGAGTTTCGTCTTGTTAGTATCATTGAAAGAATCTATGTAAACCTCTGGATGTAAGTCAGGTCAATAGTACCAAAGTGTCAATATAATAAATGTTATTTGTGGTGTCCAGTTGGACAAGTGGCCCCAGTAAATTAGAGAATTTTTCCATGTTAGGTTAGATGTCAATTAAACTAAAGAATATAAATATGGAGGCACTGCCCTTCATTTGTAGTCACTCACTCAAGATATTTTGCAAGAGAGAAATATTAGTGCGCCATAAAGAAGAGAGAAGTAGTTTTCTTGGTTTCACACTGCTCTGGTTGAGTTCTATACTGAGGAATTTTTGGGGAGTTTTCTTCATTGTGATTTCTCCGAGGAAAATATTTGTGTTATTGTATTCTTGTGTTCTGTGCTTATTGTAACTTGTTCTCTCAGTGATCTACTAGTGACTATTTGTTTTAAGATATCATCTAATCAAATTAAGAAAATTCAACATGGTATCAGAGCCACCCTGAAAGAAAGCACTGCATAGTTAGGGTTTTGTAACTCTGAACAAATCCCTCAACAAATAAACCATAAAAGAGTTCTCTCCCAACTCACCCTTGAAGAGTGCATATTTCTATGAAGACAGAATTGAATTCCAAGAATTTTCAATTTTGGACTAGTTACTACTGTCAGGACAAACTAGGGATTCAATTTTTGCAAGGTTTAATCATCAATATCTAAAAATGGAAGACACAATCTACATCGCCCCATGAAGGCGCATCTTCTCCACCATTCAGCTCCACCTATGATCCCAACTAAAAAATTAGGGTTTCTACATCAAACTGTAGGTCATCCAGAAGGAGGTCAGTCAGGATTTTTTTTCATCAAGTAAGTACCTTTCCTCCTTATTCCATTTGATGTTCTCAGTATTCTAAAGATGATAAGGAATACCAAGCTAGATAAAAATCTTGAAGGTGTTGAAAAATTTAGCGCATGGAAGTATAGAATGATGCTCATCCTTCAAGAGAATAATCTAGATAAGTTTGTGAAAGAGGAATTGAAAGAACGAGATGAAGTTGAAGCTAATTCCAAGCATATGAAGTATATTATCATATCTAAAAGGATCATATCTGACTCTGACAAAGATAACTTAATTCCTCAAGTATCTTCAAGGGAGACTTGAAAAGAAATGTTTGATGCTCTATCGGGTCTATTTGAAGGAAGAAACATTAATAGGAAATTGACCCTTAGGAATCAACTCAAAAGTGTAAGAGATCAAAAGTCATAGACCATGTAATCTTACTTTACAAGAGTATCTCAAATCAAGGATCACCTAGAATCCTTTTATGATATGGTTGAAGAAGTAGAGCTTGTAATGACAACCTTAAATGGTCTTCAAACATATTGGGAACCCTTTATCCAAGGAAATTGTTCAAGAAGGAAACTAACCAAATTACAAAAGTTATGGGTAGAATGTGTTCAAGAAGAAGAAAGGATAGAATCTAGAGAAGAAAATCTAAATGAAAATGAGGATCAAGCCTTCACAACCCACACCAAAGGAAAAAGGAAGAGTCATGACCATCCTCCTAAATCTCAAGGGTTTAAAAGACCCAAGAGAGACTTCTCAAATTTTGAGTGCTTCACTTGTCACAAGTTGGAACATATTGCCATCAATTGTCCCATGAAAGTAGAAAGGATAAAAAATATGAGAAGGTTTCAGGATCATGATGCTGAAGATAGTGATCAAGAAGTTGAAGAAGAAGCAAATAAGGATGAATACTCTAGTGAATAATATGTTTTAATCACTCCTCTAACAGGATCAGTCTCACTGGGAAATGATACCTTGTTAGTTGATAGTGGTGTGTCTAAGCACATGACTGGTTACAAGGAATCACCCTCATGCTTTGAACAAAAGGAATCTCCAGACAAAGTAATGCTTGGCGATGATTCCTAATATCCCATTAAAGGTTTAGGAGAAGAATCCTATAAGTTGGATTATGGAAATCCTATGAAAATGAAAGATGTCATGTATGTCCCATGACTAAAGAATAATCTTATTTCCATTTCATCCTTAGACAAGAAAGGATTCAGAGTTTCTTTTGTGGATGTAAAAGTTCTCATGTGGACAAAAGATAAAATCAAAGATGATGCTCTAGAGATTGGAGTTGAGGAGGGAGGACTCTACAAATAGAAGGGACATACAAATTCATCATTAGAAACTAGTACCATTAACCCATGTGAGCTATGGCACAAAAGGGTTGCTCATGTTCACTACAAATATCTTCCAATTGTAAGCAAGGTTGTTCCTGGTTTACCAGAAATTTAGATATAACATGAAGGAGTGCGCAAAGGATGTGCACAAGGGAAGAACACTAAGAACCCTTTTCCAAAAAGTGATAGTAGAGAAAAATGGATCTTAGATATTATTCACTTAGATATATGCGGGCCAATTAAAACTAATTGATTAAGTAGGTATGTCTACTAAGCTTTTTTTCTTGATGGCTATTCCCACAAGACTTGGATATACTTCTTGAAAAAGAAGAATGAAGTGTTTCAAATATTTAAGGAGTTTACGGCCCTAGTGGAAAATATATCTGAAAATAAAATAAATATTTTGAGGTCAGATAATGGAGGAGAGTTCACTTCAAACACTATTACAAGGAAGATGGGATTAAGAGGGATCTCACCATCCCATATAATCCACAACAAAATGTTGTGGCAGAAAGAAATAATAGATCTATCATGGAAGCTATGAAAGCTATGGTACATGATCAAGATATTCCAATGTACATGTGGGAAGAAGCAACAAGAACAACAATATATGTATGGAATAGAATTTCCCACATTTTCCTTGGGAATAAAAATCCAGAAGAAATATTTTTTGGAGAAAATCCGGAGGTAAGTCACCTAAAGATATTTGGTTTTCATGTTTACATTCACATTCCCAAGGAGAAAAGGACAAAGTTAGATCCTTTAGGAAAGAAGGGCTTGTTCATAGGGTATAGTGAAAAATCAAAATATTATCGGATATATATCCCAGTATATTGACAAATTGAACTTAGCAGAGATGTCACACTTGACAAAGATACGGCCTTCAGGAAATCAAAGAAATATAAGGAAAATGATGAGGAGCATGAAACTCCCAAAGCTGCTGAAAGTCCTAAATCATTCAGAAACAAAGAAGAAGTCAAGATACTTGAAGAGCATGATATTCCTGGGCTCATGAAGTAATCAAAGAAGCAAAGAGACATGGTGTTCTAGAATAAACCATCCGAGAAAGAAAGAAACCAAATTCATATGGCTTTGATGTGGGATCTAGTTGATAAATAACCAACATGTTTTGAAGAAGCAATAAAACAGAATGAGTGGGATGATGCAATGTTCAAGGAATACCAGTCCATTATAAAGAATGATGTGTGGGAATTAGTTCCAAGACCGAAAGACAAGTCAGTGGTATCCTCAAAGTGGATATTCAAAACTAAAAACTCAATATATGGAATTATAAAAAAGTACGAGGAAATATTTGTAGCCTGAGGATTCTCTTAGAAAGAGGGGATCGATTATGAGGAGACCTTTACACCAGTAGCAAAATACACCTCAATCAAAGCTATATTGTTAGAAAACAGAGAAATAACAGTTATACAGTTAAATCATTAAACAAGATTTAAAACACATTAAACACATTATAGAGAGACATAGATATAACATGGTTCACCCAAACGATGGGATACGTCTACACAAAAATTTCTAGTCCTTTTTATTACCATCCAGAAAGATGAAGGGATACAAGCTACATTAATACCGCTGCACTTCCTCTTCACGCTCTCACAGTATCTCTCACACAATCACACATATTGTTTACAATGCTACAAGAAAATGCAATACCATACCCATCCATATTACAATGCTTTTATTTTATAGGGGAAATACTATGAGAAAATACTACGGTTAACCCAATACAATGGGTCTATAAAATTGTTGGCCAGCAAACATCCCAAAAATGCTTCTCAGGGGATACACCCCCGAACCCCCTTTTTCGAGGCACTTCCCTGAATCCTAGAGTGGGGGAACGAGTGTATAGTAAACCCACGGTACAGACACAGTTGAATAATATCTATGGATTTAGAATATCAAGATCCACAACCAACAATATCCCAGTTGGAGATTGATCATAGCAACTCCACCGCCATAAATGCATCAACATATCCCTATAGAACAGTGTCTGAACCTCCAAAAAATAATGCATGACTAGTGGTACCTCTCAAATACCTAAGAATTCACTGTACTGCTTTCCAATGCTATTTACCTAGATTATTCATATACCTTCTCACAACTCCCAATACATGTGCAATATCTAGTCTTGTGCACACCATGGCATACATCAAGCTTCCAACCGTTGATGAATAGAGAATCTTGGACATGTAATCTATCTCTTCATGTGTCTCTAGACACATCTCCTTACTTAGTTTGAAATGGCTGGCTAAAGGTGTACTAACTAGTTTTTCATTCTGCATTCTAAACCTCTGCAACACTTTTTCTATGTACTCACCTTGAGATAACGTCAATTTGCGATTTTTCCTGTCTCTTGTTATTCTCATACCAAGGATTTTCTTTGCAGCACCCAAATCCTTCATCGCAAATGATTTAGATAGTTTTCTTTTGAGCACATTTATATCTTGCATTATATGCCCTACAACAAGAATGTCATCCACATGCAATACCAAGATAATATATCTTCTGTTATCTAGCCTCTTGAAATAAACACAGTGGTCAGAATGACATCTATCATAACCTTGTTCTGTCATAAACTTATTAAATTTTAAATACCACTGCCTTGGAGCTTGGTTCAGGCCATACAAGCTCTTCTTCAAACTGCAAACCAAATTCTGCTTACCTTTGACCTCATACCCCTGTGGCTACTGCATATAAATATCTTCTTCCAAATCCCCATGGAGAAAGGTTGTTTTTACATCTAATTGTTCCAGATGCAAATATTCTACCGCCGCTAGACTTAAAATAGTTCTAAATGAAGTTGTTTTAACAACATGAGAAAATATTTCATCAAAGTCTATACCTTTCTTTTGTGAAAACCACTTTACAACAAGTCTAGACTTGTACCACTTCTTTCCTCCATCTTCTTCCTTCAACCTATAAACCCATTTATTTTGCAATTCCCTTTTTCTGCAGGAAACTGAACCAAATCCCAAGTCTGGTTTCTTACCAATGAGTCCATCTCCTCATTCATGCCTTGCTCCCACTTCTTTATAGTTTCTACCTGCATTACCTCTTCATAACATTTTGGTTCACCAGAATCAGTCATCAATAAATAATGCAGTGAAGGAGAGAATCATTTTGTGGGTTTACTTAACCTGGTATATTTTCTTACTGTTCCAGGAGTTTCAGGTACCTGCTGCTACTCTTGATTTTCTGGTGCCTTTGGAACTTCATTTTCTTTGATTTCATCAAGCAATGTGTACTCTTTGTTTTCCTTTTCCACTTTCTTTCCCTACAACTGATCTTTTTACATAACCTTTTCACTGAATACTATATCTCTACTCCTAATGATTTTGCGATTTTCAAAATCCCATAAGCGATAACCAAAATCATCAACCTTGTATCCAATAAAGGTACATTTCTTGGATTTGGCTTCAATCTTTCTTCTATCATCTTTATCAATATGGAAAAATGCTTCACAACCAAAAGTTCTCAGAAATGAGTATTTTACTTGTTTACCTGTCAATGCCTCCTCTGGAATCCCACCATCCAAAGTGCTTGAAGGCCCTCTGTTTATTAAATAAATAGGAGTGTTTACAGCATCATCCCAAAACTATAAGGGAAACCCTGCATGCAATCTCATACACCTTGCACGCTCCATGATCGTTCTGTTCATTCTTTTTGACACACCATTTTTTTCTAGTGTTCTGGAGATTGTCTTCTCTCTACAAATCCCATTGTGTGAACAGTAACTGTCAAACTCCTTGTTGTAGTATTCACCTCCATTATCATATATGAGACACTTCAACCTTTTTCATGGCTCATTCTCAGCCAAATATTTCCACTTATTAAAAGTATAAAACACATCATATTTATGTCTAATGCAATAAACCCAAGTTTTTCTAGTTGTATCATCAATAAAAGTAACATAATAAGGAGAGCCACCAAGAGATTGTACTTGAGCTGGTCCCCATACATATGTATGGACAAGCTCTAACTTTTCACTCTTCTTCTATTTCCCAACCCTAATAAATATAACTCTTTTTATTTTTCCATAAACATAGTTTTCATAGAATTCCAAAATTACCTGCTTCAGATCTGGAAGCAGTTTCCTTGAGTGGAGAATCAACATCCCCTTCTCACTCATGTGGCCAAGCATATATTGCCACAATGCTGCACCTATTTCTATGGAAGCTATAGATATATAATAATTAGTATTATGAGGACATAAATATAACGTACCTACCCTATCTCCTTTTTCTATTACCAGTGATCCTTTAGTAATATTCCACCACGTTTCTCCAAATGTAGACAAACAACCGCTATCTCCCAACTGCCCTGTTGAGATCAGATTTATTTTCATAGCATGAATGTTCCTTACATATTTTAGCATCCATTCACTTCCATTATTTAACTTAATTTGTACCTTACCCTTTCCAACAATTTTACATGGTTCATCATCCCCCAATAAAACATGTCCAAAATCACCTTGAACATAATCATGAAAGAATTTCATATGGGGTGTCGCATGACATGAAGCCCCTGAATCTACTACCCAGTAATTGCTAGTATTATCTAATACAATAATCAAAGAATCTTGTATCACATCACCTTCTACATTCGCTTCATGAGTAGTCTCTTGATTCCTCTCACATTTCTTCTTTGGTGCTCTGCAGTCTTTCTTCAAATGTCGTTTCTTACCACAGTTCCAACACTCTATTTTTCTGAATCTGGACTTGGATTTGCAATTTTTAGACTTGCTGTGATTTCCTAGGCTCCTTCCTCTCTCATTTTGTCTCCCTCTGCTCTCCATGGTCAAAGAATTACTTGATGTCTCACCTGTGATTTTTCTTCGCATTTCCTCGCTAAGAATAACACAAACAACATCATCAAATTTAAGAGTGTTTCAACTAGGTACAAAGTTACTTACAACCATGACCAAGCTATTCCATCTTTTTTAGCAATGACCAAAAAATTAGAAGAGCCCTAATCTCATCATTAAAGTTCACTTTTACAAAACTTAGTGACTGGTAAGTGTATTAAACTCATTTAAATGGTCAGCAAAAAATCCACCTTCCAACATATTCATATTAAATAAACGCTTCATTAAAAATACGTTGTTGGAAGCCGAGGGTTTTTCATAGGGCTTACCCAATGCACTCATCACACCCTCTGTTGTTTTTTCTTTTGAAATATTGAAAGCCATCAATGAAGCAGATACATGTGTATTGTTCCCAGTGCCTTTCTATCAAGAACCTCCCATTATTCATCCTTCATAGTGGCCGACTGTTTTTCTTTTCCACCCAATGATAGGTACAGATCCTTCTGCTACATATAGTCCTCCATTTTCATATTCCATAACTGATAGTTTTGGTCGTTAAATTTCTTGACCCTAAAATTTCCCTCTTCTGCCATTTCTCCCACTTGAACTAGGAACCCTTCTTTCCTATGAGTTTACCATCCAAATAGACCTTTTGGATCTGCTACAAATTGTTAGAAAAATGGACCGTAGAGAAATAATAGTTATACAGTTAAATCATTAAACACATTACAAAGAGACAGAGATATAATGTGGTTCACCTAAACGATGGGCTACGTCCACACAGAAATTGCTAGTCCTTTTTATTACCATCTAGAAATATGAATGGATACAACCTACAGCAATACCATTGCACTTCCTCTTCATGCTCTCAAAGTCTCTCTCACATAATCACACAGATTGTTTACAATGCTACAATACAATACGATACCATACATACCCAACCGTATTACAATGATTTTATTTTATAGGGGAAATACCATGGTAAAATACTACGGTTAACCCAATACCATGGGTTCACAAAAATGTTGGCCAACAAACATCCCAAAAAAATTTCTCGGGGGATACTCCCCCGAACCCCCATTTCTTGGGGGTGCTGCCCTCGAACCCCCATATCTTTGGGGCGTTTCCCCCAAACCACCTTTTTCGGTGCACGAACCTGAATCCCAAAGTGGGGGAATGAGTGTACAAAAAACTTAGGGTACAAACACATCTGGATAGTATCTTTGGATCTGGAATGTCAAGATCCACAACCAACATATCCTTGCCTTGGAATCCAACATGAAGTTTAAGCTACATCAAATGGATGTGAAGATAAATTTTTTAAATGGATTGATTGAAGAAGAGGTATATATTGAACAACCACAAGGGCTCGAGAATAATGATCAGAAAACTCATGTATGTAGACTAAAGAAGGAGTTGTATGGGATTAAGCAAGCACCCAAAGCATGGTATGGTAGGATTGATGGATTTCTGATGAGTTTAGGTTTTACTAAAAGTAAAGAAGACTCCAACTTATACTATAAGATTGAAGATGATGGGATTATGATTTTATTACTATAGGTAGATGATATGTTCTTGACAGGAGAAGATAAGCCTATTATCTAATGTAAGAAGAAGCTCGCTGCAGAGTTCGAAATGAAAGACCTTGGAATTATGCATTATTTTTTAGCTCTTGAAGTATGGCAATATCCATATGATATTTTCCTAAACCAAGGAAAATATACTGTAGAAATATTCAAAATACTTGGAATGGTAGATTGTAAAGCTATGACTACTCCAATGACAACAAGTTTGAAGCTATTGAATGATGATACTTCAGAAGTAATTGATGCCACCTTATATAGACAGATTATTGGTTCACTAATGTACTTAACCAATACAAGAACATATATATGTTTTGCAGTAAACACCTTAAGTTAGTATATGGTGGATCCTAAACACATTCACCTTATTGGGAAAAAACATGTGATGAGGTATCTAAATAGAAATTTAGATTATGGGCTCAAATATGCATCTAGTGGTGAGATCAAATTACATGGATATGTAGATTCAGATTAGGGAGGAAGTTCCAAAGATAGAAAAAGCACATCAGGATATTGTTTTAGTCTGGGATCAAGCATGATCTCTTGGTTCAGCAGAAAGAAGACCAGTACTACACTTAGTATGACAGAGGTTGAATACATTGCAACATGTTCAGCATGTAGCGAAGCAGTATGGCTTCGAAATATGTTAGCGGGACTATTCAATGCTAAGATAGATGTTATCGATAACCTTTGTGATAATCATAGTTGTATTAAGATGAGAGAAAATCATGTGTTTCATGATAAGACAAAGCACATTGAAATCATATATCATTTCATCTGAGATATGGTTCAGAAGAGAGCTGTGAAGCTCAAGTATGTTCCTACAGAGGAACAAGTAGCAGATTTATTAACTAAGCCTTTGGCTCGTGTAAATTTTTAATACTTTTGAGACAAGCTTGGTGTAGTCAGAAAGGACCTCTCTTGAAAGAGGGAGTGAAAATAGATGGATGGTGGATGCAGTGGTGAGTATCTCAGTCTAGAGGAGGGTAAGTTTGTCTAGGCTTGTTTGGCCCAAAAGGGTTACTAAGTCAGACAAGGCATGTTGATCCTAGGGGGATTAGTATGTCTAGCTAGGCTTGTTTTCCCGAAAGGATTAGTAATCCAGATAAGGCTTGTTTGGTCCCCATGGATATCTATCTGTCTAACTAGGCTTGTTTGTCTCGAAAGAGTCAGTAAGTTAGACAAAATTCTTGGATGGATCTATCAGAGAACTCACCGTGATGCTTCTCTAAGACATTGAAGGGAAAGATGTATCCTCAGTATTGTTATACTGTTGATTTTTTATGATGGTTGGTAAGATTTTTTTATGATTGTTGAGACGATTGTTGTAGTAATGTTATACTAATGATTTTGTTTAGACGATTATTGCAGTATTGTTATACTGATGATTGCTGAGATGTTTCTTGAGATGATTGTTGCAATAATTTTCGAGATGTTTGATGAGATGTTTTGTTTCAGTATTGTTGTGATGTTTGTTTGCTTCATTATTGATGATTGATATGTTGATTGATTGACTTAGTACCAGTGGTTTTACACTGGTGATTTTTGATAAATGTTGCTTCAGTATTCCTATATTGATGATGGTATCAATGTTCCATCATCTCTATGTCGGTAATGCAGATGATGATATAGCATTAGATGTTGTTTGAGTTTAGCACTAACATGCTAATGAGATTGTTGTTGATGTTGTTAGTATCCATGTATAGATGTTGCATATAATTAAGAGGTCCCAGTATCCACACACTGATACTATAAGAAGATGATCCTAAAGATGATTTAGTATCTATATACTAATGAGACAGAAGATGATCCAGTATTCATAATCTGACAACTTAGACGATGATTTAGTATTCACATACTGATGAGAGGAAGACCTAGAAGATGATTTAGTATTCACATATTGATTCTTTAAGAAGAAGGCCTAGAAGATGATTCAGTATTCACATATTGATGCTATAAAATATATTTCAGAAGATGATAGAAGATGCCCGAGTACGCTCGAAAGATGAATATTATAGAAGTTGATCCAGTTGAGATCAATGATGAAGATAAAATATGATGTTCCAAAACTTCCTATGACATACAGAGTCTGACCATTCAGTTGTACAGTTGTAGTAACCGTTGATGTTGTGGTTGAATACCTTCCTAATTAAGAGGGAGTGTTAAAGTATTGTAACTTTGGAAGATATTCCAAATGTATTGATTGTATTCCTCCTTTGGGAGATGAGTTTGGTATTTTTAGTATCATTGAAAGAATAAATGTAAACCTATGGATGTAAGTCAGGTCAATAGTACCCAAGTGTCAATATAATAAATGTTATTTGTGGTGTCCAGTTGGACAAGTGGGCTCAGTTAGTTAGAGAAGTTGGCCATGTTAGGTTAGAGGTCAAGTCAATTGAAGAATATAAATAGGGAGGCACTCCCCTTCATTTGAAGTCACTCACTCAAGTTTTTTTGTAAGAGAGAGAAATATTATTGCACCGAGAAAAAAAGAGAAGTAGTTGTATGTGTTTTACACTGCTCTGGTTGAGTTCTACACTGAGGAAGTTTTGTGAGGTTTTCTCCCTTGTGGTTTTTCTCGAGGAAAATCTTTGTTCTCTTGTGTTATTGTTTTCTTGTGTTTCATGCTTCTTGTTCTTTCAGTGATCTACTAGTGACTATTTTTTTTAAGATATCATCTAAGCAAATTAAGAAAATTCAACAATATGAGCTCGAGCTCCCCAACAGAATTCAACAGAGAGTCAATCACTCAGAAAAAATGGTTATGGGATGAGTTTGATAGAGGGATTATTCAGGAAGAATGTCGGAAGGCAGAATAGTAGATCCTTAACCCTGAGCATTATGTAGGAAAGGCCAGTATGTACAAGAAGTTTGTGGCCCTATTTTGGGTCATGAAAAATCTCGTCGGACGAAAAGCATGGGACAAGGAAGCAATGGATGAAGTAGTTGGGTGAATGGACCAATGGAGAGCAGCAGTAACTACAGATATCAACCAAATGAACATTAAGGTGGACATGCTCCTGAATATGATCGGGGTGTTGGTTCCTCTAGCTCCTCCTATGGTGACGATTCAGAAATCAGCGGAGGAGGGATCATGCCAGGGTAGAATTAGGTATCTTCCTTATATCCTTCTGTGATTGGTCAAGTACAATGGATACTAGGTCTACTATGGATCAACATTTAAATGCATGCATTTTCAATTTGAATGTAAGCCTATTTTTAATAGTATGTAGGAATCGTCCCACAATAGTCTAGAAGGTTGTGTTGAAACTATTAGAAAGTGGTGTTGTGTGTTTTTAGAAACTTTCTGCATCTTAGTCCTATGGAGATTGCTACTGTAAGGGTTTTATGGGTGACTTTTTGGTCAAGATTTTTGTGGCAAGGGCTAGGTAGAGGCTGAGGTTTTGGCCCAGATGGTTCGATTCAGGATGCAATTTTCTAATTTTTTGATAATATATTGAAAGACTTATTACTTACAACTAAAAAAATAAAAGATAGATCTATACTGATATAATATGCCAAATCAAAATCACTACAATTTTGTCTCAAATGACATTGGTTTGGCTCTATTAAAATATTCATTTTCTTTTTTCTATACTTGTGACAAGCCCTTAAAAAAATGAAAATGCAATATTTCTAAGTCTTTTTTTTCAACATCGCATGTTTCTGTGAATAAAATACATCTTTGCAAATTGGTTTCTAGAAATTCCATAAAGAAACGTTGAGAAATTGATGTGAGCTTTGCAACTTTAAATATGGTTCGGTCTAGACTGGTTCTAGATGCTTTGTAGAGTTCGACATGAAGCATAGTTTTTAACAGGAACCTTCCAACCACCTATACAAATCATAGACACCTCTAAAGTTTATAAGGTTCAAACAACAGTGAGGAAATTACTAGTTGAATATTCAAGGGAAGAGGATCACTGGTGTATGCCCCAGCCAATCAAGGAAAATATTTGCTTCTATTTAACTTGAAGAGGTTGAATATCCAATTACATTGGAGCTCCTTGAATTGTTAAAGGGGCTTTAAAAGAAATATAAGCTGGTAGACAAAAACATCTAAATTCTATTTTATGAAAAGTAAGGGAAACAAAATCTACACAAAGGGACATTGATAAATTGAGATCGAGACCCATAAGAAAAAGTGAAGGTCACTAAGGCATCATGAAAGCATAGGCTAAGGAAAAATCAGGACTAGGTGGTTAAAAATCAGAAGTAGATCCAGTATAAGTATATTTTTTCCCGCAGATATTCCTTTTGTAAGTCAACTGATTTCATTTAATCCATTAACTCATTTTCTAGCATAAGATATAATTTTTTGCATGTATGAGAGTTGCTCATATCTTCCCTCCACAAATTGCAGTAGGGGTTTTAAACAAAAAATACTTCACCTACTTCCCGTCAACCCTGATTCTAGGTATAACTCTGAGATAGTGAAATATTTTGAAGACATTTAAAGCCCACATTTAATGGACATAATGCCCACAAGTATTGCATTATTCATGCAACACTAATATAAAATTCTAGCAGCTAGTTAAACATGCCCAAAGGGTAATAGATAAATTCCCATTGAACCCCAAAATGCCTAAAATAGAGGTAGAAAGATGCACGCAAGAGGTGTTGAAATGTCAGTCGATCATTGAAATTCATGGGACATTTAAGGACATGTCTGCATAAGTATGCAAGCACCCACATGACATGCAAGGAATTTCTTTTAGAACATCATTAACAATAGTCATTCTACTTCCACATGATATCCACATGTGATACTAGAAATGTATTCGATGTTCAATCCTTCTTATCATCCAACCTCGATCCTTGATGCCATATCCAAGGGGTTTGAGAACAAATCCAAGTTACTTCAATCCATCATGAATTTCAACCCTATGTATAAGTGAAGATTTGTAGTGCACCTATGATTCCATGATGAAGCATACAATTGAAACAAATCAAGGACTTATGGAAATTCATCTCCATCTAAGTGGTCGTACAATATAATTGAAGAATATATTTATAAGCTCAAGCTTCCCATAACAGATTCACTTTAGTTGTACCTTTCAAGTGTTTAACTTTATCATTGAAATGCCCGTGACATGTAAGGACATGCCCGCATAATGAATGTATCAACAACCATCTAGTAAATTCATAAAAGGTAATCATGCATCAATGACAACATCACAATGCTGCTTCACTTTATTTGATTTTCTTTATCTAACCATATTGCTCCCCTTATCAATATGTAAAATAATTTCCCCCCCTGAAACCTTGCTGACCTATTCATCTAAAGATATTTAATTTGTCTCACATATATCTTGACAATCCATGAAAAGTAATATGAACCATTCACAAATGTATATTTATGCAATCATATTTTAGCTAATTTCTTTTTGAATTTTAATTCATCTATTTCTGCAATCATATTTTAGCTAATTTCTTTCTCCATTTTACTTCATCTATTGCTATAGCTTCCTGCGAGAATTTTTCAACCTTTTGTACATTTTTGCGGGAATTTATCTAGAACTGCATGCATATCTTTTAGACCTGTGGGCATTTTATAAGGTAGTGCATGCATTTTATCAGTCCAACAAGAATTTTCAAATTAGTTTTGTCATTTCTCAACAGGCTATAGACATTTTTCCAAATCAACCGCTTATCCAATTTGGAGAATTAATGTAAATGTATTCAGCAACTTAAATGTATTTACTTGATGACCATGTGTATGTAAGTGAATATGAAAATCACCTCCTACATCCTCATAAATGGAATTATCTAAACAATAAATGAATGAATGAAACATAATTAGGAAACTTATTAAGAGGCTGACTAACTAAAAAAAAGACTCGAGCTCTCCTACTTGCTCTTGTGCCTCTTGTTTTCTTTATGTAACCTAGGGTCCTTTAACTAAACTATAAGGAAAAATAGTATCTATACTTGTGCTATAATTTTACTATCTGTATCTTATTTATTTGGAATCTATGGATCAATATTTGGGGAAGCAAGATTCTATACCTCGTCAATGTCTTTTGGAGACTAAAATTCATTTAACACACTTGAAATTCAACGTTGACTTGCCACTTAGAGGTTTTCACTGGTTTTGAAGGAAGATAAGTTTTATTTTTCTTTTTTATTCCCTAGCATGGAGGCCTTGTCTAGCTAGGGCATCATCATCAGTCTCCATTAATCTACAAGCAACAACCCTAATAGCTAGGGAATATTCATACCTCTACCATAACCAAACCCTAGCAGCTAGGGCATCACCTTCTTTATGCATTGTCAGCAGAAATCATTCTATTTCATCTAGAACAAGAAAAAGAACACAAATATGGAATTACCCTAGGGTTTAATCCAATTCACGGGAAGTTGTTGTTCACTCCTAGTCAGCCCTAAACTAACCTTATGGACCTTGATCTTCCATCTCTACTCCACGGGAAGGATGAAATGACTCTATGGAAGCAGGAAGGAACTTCTCCATTTCTCAAGAAGTCATTCCTTGTGATGACAAAAAAATAATCATGGGAATCCTATCTAGACCTACGAGCAACAGTAAAACTTCACGGGTATCCTGCTAGTAGGATACCTTTACCTCTGGGAAACTCCTGTTCAGGATTAGGCAGGTACAGTCTATTTATACGGACTTTGGGTAGCCCTAATATATTACAGACAACCCTCAATAAGCTCGGGTAGACCCTTACAAGCTCGAGCAGATCAACCACAAACTTGGGAAGCCCATTTACAGTCCAGGCATTTGTTGCAGAATTCAATGTAGCTTCTCAAAGCGATTAGGTTTTCAAAAAGGGAACACCACATTCTTAGATGGTTTCAATCAAGATATAGAGAAGCATGCCACTAGTTCTAACCATAGCTTCAAAAATAATATCATGATGAAACAATTATTTCACAACAAATCTTCATGAAGCATCAACTTGAACATAAGCAATTTATCAGTGTGTGGAAGGGAAGGGCATGCTCCAAAACCCTAGTTTCAATCCTCTGGGAACTAAGTAAATATCTAGGATATTTTATGTGACCCTTTAACCAACAAGAATATAAATAATATGCCAGTAATTTACATGAGGGAATGGTAAACTTAGTAGGGATACTCATGCTTCGATTTCATATGTTCACCATTCAATAATACATAGAAACAAAAATATATCATGCAATATATATATATCTCAATTCATTTCAAAGGATCTCCACCCAACAACTATTCAAACTACGAACATAATTTTTTAGGGGGGACTGAAAGAGGATAGTGATCCTCATTGTTGGTGCGTAACATATGGAGGTTGGTGAGTTGTTTGAGACTAGTTATTTTACCCTAGAATTGGAAAGGTTAGGGATCCATACAAACGCTCAGGTCTCTTCCACTAACATGGTGGAGAATGAGCAAGAGAAGAATTTATGCTAGTAGATTGAAAATGTTGGAAAAGGATATGGAACATACTATGTTTCCAACATAGTTTTCTCAAAAAACTAAAATGGGGACATCTCATTAACATGGAAAAATGATATATGCACCCATATGCATGGAATCATCTGGGAGGATTCTTGATTTTTATTTTGCAATTTATGGAGGGAAGATAATTGAAACTATCATACACGCAAAACAATATAACTTACACATGGATTAACATAAAGTTGTTGGCATTTTATTGGGAACTGATAACAGACCCTAGGTAACCCATGCCAAGATGAAATAAGCATTTAAGGGCATCTTAAATGTTGTATTAATGAAATTTAAAAGCATTGAAGGTGGGTATTGATTTAATGCATTTATGAAGGTATGTAAATGTAGGCTCCTAGTGTTGGTGTGGTTTCCACTTCCACATGGATAATGCAACCAAGAGATAACCAAAAATAATATAATTTTAAAAATTATGGGAGCATGCACACCTTGGCAACAGAAACATCCCTATAAATTTGGGCAGCTTTGGAGTCATGTATAGAATTGTAAGGTGAAAAATTTATAAATGTTAGGGAAAAACAGACATCATAGATAACATATATCCAATGTTAACATACCTACCAGACACAAAGACTGATTTCTGAAACTTTGGGAAGCCTTGGATCCATTCCTAAAACTTTGAGCATCCTTGGAGCCATGTTTAGATGTGCATGATGGAGATTGCACGTTTCATCTAGTGAAACAAACCAACATCTTGGAATAGCATCTAAACACTAAATGTTGACAGATAGGGTACAACATAGATAAACAACAACAAAATTGGAAGGCAATTCTCTTGGCTTCCAAGATATTTCTAATATTTTCTATAGTGTTTAAGACCTAGGTAAGTCTGTTAAAAATGCAGAATAGAATAATCCAGTCTCACTAGTTATCTGCACTGAATCAACTAGACTTAATAGTATGTTATAACTTGATAAGCATAAGTAAATATGCAAAACAATACAGATGTAGTAGTGTCAAACAATATGTGACCTTCTAACAATTGTATTGTTTTATGTGCAGGGATCAAAGGTATGGTCCACAGAGACAAGAGATGGGATTTAAGTAAAGAGGTTTCAAGTGTAAGGGCAGACCTAAGGTATGGGTAAAGGACACACATTGTAATAAAGGGGCTTGCACTAGACTGAGAGGAGGGTAAAGGACTGTCACCAATATGAACAAGGTTGTATCAGCCTTGGTGAAGATTCCCAAGGATGTAGTGTTGAAGGGAAAAAAGGGTGAGTCTACTAGAATCATGTAGGGTGACCGAGGGGGTAGAAGTAGGTTTCTATAGTAGCTTGGGGAAAGGGTAAAGTATTTTTCTATAGAAGCAATTCTGATGTAATTGTAACTTCAGAATGTATTCACCTATGTATCTTGTGTCTTGTACCCCGATGTTTATTCCAGGATGTGTCTATAATGTAATTGAGTCATGTCATGCCTTGATGTTCCGATTGGGAGAATCTATAATGAAAACAAGTCATGTCAAGTCATTGTGGGTAACCCTCCTATTTTCTAAGGGTTAAAGTCCCCGCAATTTCGGGGCACTAGGGTTATTAGACTAATGTAGTGAAGTCGACCCTAGTTGGGTTTAGTCAAGTCAAGAATTAGTATAAATAGAGAGCTGACCTCTCTATTTATCACACACTCACTCGCACTCAGTTGTAGAGCAATAGCTGAGGAAGAAGAAGATACTGGGGGCTAGAAGAAAGAGGTTACTACTATCAGGAGATCATCTTACTATTTTGGGGTTTTACTCTTGGTGCTGATTCTATCTGTGAGGAAGTTGTGGGGTTTTCTCCATTTATGATTTCCCCGAGGAAAAACACTATGTTCATTGTCTCTTGTGTTTGATTGATGTGCTTTTTATTCTCTCAGTTAAAGATTCTAATAATGTTAGCTTAATGTTAAAAATATAACATGGTATCAGAGCTGACCTGAGAAGAAGACACTGTGCAGCTATGGGAACTAGGGCTTCCTACTTTGTGGATCTTCCTCCATATATTTTTAGCAAAATAAGGTTGGATTAACTCTCCTCCTTAGGGCATGTATTTCTGTCGAAGTAGAATCCAATTCTGAGGTTTTTCAGTTTTGGACTCGACACTCCTACCGGAAATTAGGGCTTTTCACAGAAGAGGAATTTTTCAGTGAGCCCAGGACTGGATTGATATCCTCCCTAAAATATAAGTTAGGGATCAATTTCAAATAAATTGGTTGGATAGAACTATGGAAAATCAAAACCCTAATCTGCTCCTGAACCAGTATTGCGGGATTTTAGCTCCAAATCCAGATCCGACATCTTGACCTGGTAAGATCTAAATCTTTTGTATTTCCATTTGAGGTTCTCAGTTAAGATGTCTCATCATACCNCAGCTTGAGGGAGTTGATAACTTCCGAGCCTGAAAGTACAGGATCTTCCTGGTCCTGGAAGAAAATGAGTTGGACTCCTACATCAATGAGGAGGTTCCAATTCCAAATGGATACGAGGAAAAGGCATTACATAAGAAGAAGTTGGTTATGGAAAAGAGAATCTTTTTTATTCTATCAAGGATCACCTCATTCCACAGGTGTCCTCCCTCAAGACAACTAAAGCTATGTTTGATGCCTTAACCAAATTGTTTGAAGGGAAGAACATAAACCGGAAGATGACTCTAAGAAACTAGTTGAAGAATGTGAAGATCCAAAATGTAGAGACCATATAGTCTTACTTCACAAGGTTTTATTAGATCAAAGAACAATTGGAAGTAGTAGATGAAGAAGTAGAGAATGCATAGATTGTGATGACCACCTTGAATGGTCTCCCTAGATCATGGGAATCCTTTATTCAAGGAATTTGTGCCAGAAAGAAGTTGGTCAAATTCAGCAGACTGTGGGAAGAATGCTCTCAAGAAGAAGCTTGGATAGTATCTCGAGAAGAGAATATGGGAAGTGAAGATCAAGCTCTCACAGTACAATCCAAGAAATCCAGATCCAACAACCACAGAAGTAAGTACTCTCATAAAAAGAATAACTCTAGAAATCCTAGAGATTTGTCTAAGTACATTTCTATACATGTGATGAGAGAGGACATTTTGCTAGAGACTGTCCTAAGAATAAAAGTAGCTCTCAAAAGAATAAGGGAAACAAGAGAAGACATCATTCTCATGCTGCAAAGGATGATGAACCTTCCACAAAGAGAAACAAACAATTCAGTGATAATTCTTCAAGTGATGGATAATATGTTTTGATTTTCGCTCTCACGGGAACTATCACACATGGAACAATGATTGGCTTATAGACAGTGATGCTTCCAAGCACATGAAAGGATTCAAGGAATCCTTTGTGAAATTATCTGAACATGAATCGCCTCACAAGGTGAAACTTGGAGATGACTACCAATATCCAATAAAAGGTAGTGGGGAATCCTCCTATAAGCTAGACTCTGGAAATTCTATGACAATGAAAGATGTATTGTTTGTACCTGGACTAAAGAAGACTCTCCTCTCCATATATGCATTAGATGCAAAAGGATTAAAAGTTGCATTTATAGATGGTCAAGTCATCATGTGGCCAAAAGGAAAGACCATTGATGATGCAGTAGTGATTGGAGAATAAGAAGGAGGATTATACAGATTGAAGGGCCATCCAAAGAAAGCTTTGGTCCATGACACAGTAGAGCCAAATGAAATTTGGCATAGAAGGCTTGCACATGTGCATTACAGAGCACTACCCCTTGCAAGAAAAGTTGTTGAAGGTCTTCCAAAAATGCAAACAAAACATGAAGGTGTATGCAAAGGATGTGCAAAAGGGAAGAACACAAAGAAGACATTTCCAAGTAGCGAGAGCAAAGCAAAAGGAATCTTGGAAATCATCCATTCCGATGTGTGCGGTCCTATGTCATCCAGTTCACTAAGCGGGTATGCATACTATGTTTCTTTTATTGATGATTTTTCTAGAAAGGCATGGATATACCTTATGAAGAATAAAGATGAATTATTCAGCAAATTCAAGGAATTCAAAGCCTTGATCGAGAACCACATTGAAAATAAGATCGAGACTTTTCGATGAGATAATGGCGGAGAATTCACTTCGAATCAATTCAAAGAGATGTGCAAAGACTCAAGGATTAAGAGGGAGTTGTCTATTCCTTATAATACACAACAGAATGGGATTGCAGAACAGAAGAACATAACCATCATGGAAGCTGCAAGAGCTATGCTTCATGATCAAGATCTTCCTATGCATCTTTGGGCAGAAGCAGCCAGAACAACGGTGTATGTACAGAACCATACTCCAGATAGAGTAATCGAGAATAAGACTCCTGAAGAGGTCTTCTCCGGCAAGAAACTAGAAGTCATCCATCTTAGAATATTTGGCTATCCTGTGTACATACACATTCCAAAGGAGAAGAGGACAAAATTAGATCCTTCAGGAAAGAAGGGTATATTTGTGGGATACTCTGAAAGCTCGAAGGCTTACAAAATACACTTGCCATTATTCAAGAAGATTGACATTAGCAGACATGTAACATTTGATGAAGATTCAGCCTACATCAAATCCAGGAAGAAACCAGCTGAAGAACTTGAAGAAACAAGAGAACCTAGAATTCATGATACAATCATGAACCGAGAAATTCAAGAAGAAGATCGATAATTTGAAGAACCTCAAGAAACTATAGATCCACCTCTGGAGAAGAATCCTCATAAGAGGAAACCTGCTTGGGTACATGAAATTATCCAAGGTGTAGAAATATATGGAGCTTTAGAAGAAACACCCAAAGGAAGAAAGAGAACTAGATCATGTTCTAGTTATGTAGCCTTACTATGAGACATTATTGATAAAGAACCTTCCAAGTATGAATAAGTGGAAGAAAAGAAAGAATGGAAGTATGCTATGATCAAATAGTATCAATCAATCATGAAGAATGATGTTTGGGATGTTGTCCCAAGACCAGAAGGGAATTCCATTGTAACTTCCAAATGGATCTACAATATCAAGCATGCTGCAGATGGAAGCATCGAGAAACATAAAGCAAGATTTGTGGCTCGAGGTTTCTCCCATAAAGAAGGAATAGATTATGAAGAAACCTTTGCACCTGTAGCCAGATACACTTCCATCAAATCAGTACTTTCTCTGGCTATAATGATGAAGTGGAAGATACACCAGATGGATGTCAAGACTGCTTTCTTGAATGGTGTAGTGGAAGAGGAAGTGTATGTGTAACAACCACTCAGTTTTGAGACACATGACAGAGAGTCTCATGTGTGCAGATTGAGGAAATCCCTATATAGTTTGTGTTGTTCAGGAATAAACACCCTTGTAACCTAGGGTCTGGGGTTACCAACGTACTTCTAAAACTTGCAGACAATTAGCTTTAAAGTACGGAAAGGAAATAGGAAGATATGGCTGACTCACCCGATTAACGATGGTTGATCCAAGCTGTCTTCTCCCGCTCTGCTCCTCTCCAAATATTTCAGGGATGCACCTCCTTCACCTACAAAGAGACAATTATCCAAGTACAATCTTATACATGTATATATGACAAGTTAGATGAACAATATATAGAGTGCTTAATCAAAAATATTCATCAAACAATGATACATGAAAGAGACTCAACACAAAGTTGGAAGAAGAATTCCCTTTATTAACAATAGTGAATGAGATAAGTGTACAACCCAATGCCTGAAACAAGGACTCCTCTGCAACCAAAGGATTCTGAGTTCTGCTACTCCAAATACTTTTGAAGATATACCACCAGCATAACTTTTTTCTCCAAGATTGATTGATTAATGCCCTCCCCAATGCCTCTATTTATACTTTAGGAAATAGAGCAGTTTCGAAGGTTGAGGAGGTTGAGACAATTGAGATAGTTAATGATTAGGGCTCAACAAATCTCCATTAATCATGTTTTATTATTTTTAATGTTGAATGGATGTGTACGCGAGTATTGATACTGGCAACCCACGTATGACACGCGAGTTTCTATAAGGGAAACCCGCTTACAAATATGTACGCGGGTTGCAATGAAGATACTCGCGTACAGTACGTAGGATGCTGTGGAGATAGTCACGTATGTACGTGAGTTGTTGTGGAGATAGTCACGTACGACATTCAACATATGAAAAGGTAAAATGACAAGCTGGTTGGATAGTGAATGCATCTCATGTCATGCCCATCTATAGTGTTTAGGCAATTTCAATCCATAAGTGTCCTTTTGTGTGCCAACATATGAAGTATCGGCACTCAGACGGAGAAGTGCCATTTGGGTTGATAACAAATGCCCCCTAATGTGTGAGGTCAGAGGGAAGTGATGGTTGAAACACATTATAATCATTATCTTCGAATAACTCAGAAATCCAATGGAGCAGAGGTAGTACCTGAAACAAATACATAATAATGTCATATACAAAGTCATATCTGAGGATGCTATGTTCAATAAACTGGAACACTAGCTCCTTTACAATGTTTGAGTACATCATATAATATGGGTACAAAACCACATATATTACAAAGGTGGATCAAAGCCACAAAATACAATAACGATGAGTCTTCAAAGATTTGGAAGCTGTGTAAATGGATCGAACGTAATCTTGAAAAACTTAGTCCATAGGTAGAGAACTAAGGTCTTCATAAACAATCCCCAAAGAACCAATACAATCCAAGCCATGTGAATAAATGTAGGTTGAAGTCGAACATGGAGTGGATTCAACTGATTGTCAATCAATATGTGATAATAGACAACTGAAGCAAAGGAATTCACCAATAATGAAAGTGAATCTTGAGGTATGATCATCAAAACTCTAGGTCTTCGTCATTAGGAAGTGCTGATGTGGAACCACACTGTGATAACGAAGGTAATAGATTCCCCAGCGAAGTCGCCACTTCTGTTGTTCAGGAATAAACACCCTTGTAACCTAGGGTCTAGGGTTACCAACGGACTTCTAAAACTTGTAGACAATCAGCTTTAAAGTATAGAAATGAAATAGGAAGATATGGTGGACTCACCCAATTAACGGCGGTTGATCCAAGCTTTATATTCTTCCACTCTTCTCCTCTCCAAATATTTCAGGGATGCACCTCCTTCACCGATAAAGAGACAATTCTCCAAGTACAATCTTATACATGTATATATGACAAGTTAGATGAACAATATATAGAGTGCTTAATCAAAAATATTCATCAAACAATGATACATGAAAGAGACTCAACAAAAAGTTGGAAGAAGAATTCCCTTTATTAACAATAGTGAATGAGATAAGTGTACAACACAATGCCTGAAACAAGGACTCCTCTACAACCAAAGGATTTTGAGTTCTTCTGCTCCAAAGAATTCTAAAGATATACCACCAGCATAAATTTGCTCTCCAATATTGATTGATCAATGCCCTCCCCAAGGCCTCTATTTATACTTTAGGAAATAGAGCAGTTTCGAAGGTTGAGGAGGTTGAGACAATTGAGATAGTTAATGATTAGGGCTCAAAAAATATACATTAATCGTGTTTTATTATTTTTAATTTCGAATGGATGTGTACACAAGTATTGATACTGGAAACCTGCATATGACATGCAAGTTACTATAGGGGAAACTTGTGTACAAATATGTACGCAGGTTGCAATGAAGATACTCACGTACAGTACGCACGATGCTATGGAGATAGTCGCGTATGACATTCAACATATGAAAAGGTAAAATGGCGAGCTGGTTGGAGAGTGAATGCATCTCATGGAATTCCCATCTATAGTGTTTAGGAAACCTTCAATCCATAAATGTCCTTTTATGTACCAACATATGAAGTATCGAAACTCAGACGAAGAAGTGCCATTTGGGTTGATAACAGTTTGAAACAGCCACCCAGGACATGGTACGGTAGAGTTGATGGTTTCCTATCCAGTTTGGGCTTTACCAAGAGTAAAGCAGATTCCAACCTTTACCACAAGGTTGAAGATGGAAATCCAATGATACTCCTACTATATGTGGATGATCTATTTGTAATAGGTATGGATGGGTTGATTGCTGATACGAAGAGGAAAATTGCTGACGAGTTTGAAATGAAAGACTTAGGAATGATGCACTATTTCTTAGGCATGGAGGTGTGGCAAAATGTGGATGGGATCTTCCTTAGACAAGGGAAGTTTGCAGTAGATATCCTGAAGAGATTCAGAGTGATGGACTGCAATGCCATAACCACACCTATGGCATCGAACCTGAAGCTATTGAGTGATGCTTCATCAGAACCAGTTGATGCTACGATGTATAGTCAAATGATTGGTTCCTTGATGTACCTGACGAACATGAGACCAGATATTTTCTTTGCTGTGAACACCTTGAGCCAGTTCTTCACAAATCCGATACATGTTCACTTGATTGCTGCAAAGCATATTCTGAGGTACCTAAAGGGTATAGTTGATTATGGGCTCAAGTATGAGGTGAATCAGAAGATTAACCTAGAGGGTTATGTTGATTTAGATTGGGTAGGCAGTGCCATTGATAGGAAGAGCACTTCAGGATGCTGCTTCAGTTTGGGATCAGGTGTGATCTCTTGGTTTAGCAGGAAGCAATCCTGTGTGGCACTAAGTACAGCTGAAGCAAAGTATGTTGTAGCTTGTTCAGCTAGTTATGAGGCAGTATGGCTGAGGAAGCTACTATCTGATTTATTTGATCTCTAGTTGGATGCTACTTGTATACATTGTGACAACCATAGTTGCGTAAAGTTTTCAGAGAATCCAGTGTTTCGTGACAAGTCAAAGCATATCGAGATCAAGTATCACTATATCAAAGATATGGTGCAGAGAGGAACAGTGAAGCTCCATTATGTTGCGATGGAGGAATAGATAGTTGATGTATTGACGAAGCCATTGGCTAGAGTGAAGTTTGGGTACTTCAAGGAGAAGCTTGGTGTTCTCCAAATTGAGGTTTCCTCCAAGGGAGGATGATGAATACCAAGAGCCATTCTGACATGGTGAGAGGATTAGGTTCCTTCCATGGTTATATGTAAGGGCTGATCCATTCTGTCATGGTGAGAGGATTTAGTTCCTTACATGTCAGATATGAGTGCTAATCCATTTTGATGTGACTGTAGGATTGGTCTCTACATGATTAGATGTAAGGGCTAAATGCCATTCTAGGAATGGAGGCACCTAGTCAGTTACCAGGAAAACTCAGTCTGGGACTAAGGGCCATTATGAAATTATTGTAAGATGTAGTATTACATGATCAAATGTGAGCGCATGGCCATTCAGATGTGATTGAGGGATGTGTCCCACTTGATCAGATATAAGGGCTGATGCCATTCTCTGTTCAGTTACCAGGAATCCTCAGTCTGGGACTGAAATCCCTTCCAATGCGCTGCTTCTGAGCATGGTTGGATGTAAGTGCAGAGCCATTCCGATGCAATGCTTTTGATCATGGTCGGATGTAAGTACAAATCTCTTTCGATGTGGTGCTTTCAAACATGGTCTATTGTAAGTGTTGAGCCCTTTCGATACAGTGCTTTCAAGCATGGTTGATTATAAGTGCTGAGCCTTTTCAATGTGGTGTCTTTGGACATGGTTGGATGTAAGTGCAGATGCTTTCTGATGCAGTGTGCTTGCACATGGTTGGATATAAGTGTTGAGCCATTCTTGCGCGATGTGTTTACACATGGTCAGATTTGAGTGCTGGGCCTTTCTAACAAGATGGGGTCAGATGTGAGTGCTGGGCATGCCTTTCTGACAAGATGAGGTCAGATGTAAGAGTTGGGCAGGACATTCTGACTTAAGTGTCAAATATAAGCACTGATGAAGACCTACATGAAGGGTAGTCCTACATGACTGATTCTGTAGAACTTCCTCTGATGAGAAGAATCAAGAGATAGCACCGATGATGACGATGATCCAGACTTGATGATGATCCAGATTAAGTGATGATCCAGATGTGATGATGATCCAGACTTGATGATGATCTAGATCAAGTGATGATCTAGAGTTTATGATGATACAATGATGATCCAGCAGTGATGATCCAGTGGTCGTGATGATGCAGATCCTATGATGAAGACTTGAAGAAGAAGATGACTTGAAGATGAAGAAGACTTGAAGATGTAGAATACCTGAAGATGATGATGACTTGAAGATGAAGAAGACTGAAAGATAAAGAAAACTTGAATATGACGATGTCGAGATGATCCAGTCGATATAGAGAAGAAGAGGAGTGCTGAAAATTGTGTCGAAAGAATACCTTCCTAGTTAAGAGGGAGTGTAGATGTAATTGTAACTTCGGAATGTATTCACCTATGTATCTTGTGTATTATACCTCAATGTTTATTCCAGGATGTGTCTATAATGTAATTGAGTCATGTCATGCCCCGACGTTCCAATCAGGAGAATCTATCATGTAAACAAGTCATGTCAAGTCATTGTGGGTAACCCTCCTATTTTTTAAGGGTTAAAGTCCCCGTAGTTCTAGGGCACTAGGGTTATTAGACTCACCTAGTGAAGTCGGCCCTAGTTGGGTTTAGTCAACTTGGGAATTAGTATAAATAGAGAGCTGACATCTCTATTTATCACACACTCACTCACACTTAGTTGTAGTGCAATAGCTGAGGAAGAATAAGACACTGGGGGCTAGAAGAAAGAGGTTACTGTTGTCAGGAGATCATCTTACTATTTTGGGGTTTTACACTTTGTGCTGATTCTATATCTGAGGAAGTTGCAGGGTTTTCTCCATTTATGGTTTCCCCAAGGAAAAACATTGTGTTCATTGTCTCTTGTGTTTGATTGATGTGCTTGTTATTCTCTCAGTTAAAGATCCTAATAATGCTAGCTTAATGTTAAAAATATAACAAGCAACATACCTAGGTTATTGGTTTCACTATGACTATGACTGATTGCAACATCCAGGGTTTGTCCATGACTATGATGAGTCTACTAGAAAGTTCCTAACTATGTTTTGGGTTGAGTATCAATGTCGATGTCTTTACACTGAACGACTAGGTCATACTATTAATTGATGTGCTTAGCCTCAAGGCCATATCAAAGGAATATAATTTTTTTCATGATAACAATAATGGTTAATGCAATATACATAACAAAAAATAGCTTGAGTGCATGTCTTAGACTGAGCAACTAATGTAGCCCATTATATGTCAATCAATATTGTTTTTTTACTCCTAATATAAAAAAGAATAGTATGGCATAGTTGTCTACATTACAATAAAATTATGTCATTTTTGTGTAAAAAAATAATCATACCTCAATATCCTTCATGTCCAGCATGTCCTAGAAACAATGAGCTACAATAATCGTTAAAGTACTAAAAACAATAACAATTATAACAGTAGCAATCTATATCAGATTTAAGTTGTTAATTAAAGACAACAATGGATAACAATAGCCATATATATCATATCTGAACCAATTATATACTCAACTTAAGATATTAGGGCAGACCTCCCTTATCCTTAGAAAAAGTGCTTCTAAATAGACTTGAACATATTAGCGTTAGGTGACTTGCATGAGAATCAACTATACCAACATACCTATGAAAGGAGAGAACCCAAAACTGGAAAAGATCCTAAAATAGATCATCCAACCCTCACAAATCAAATATCATAGCAACATAGCAGTACGACCAACTCACAATAAAAAACAACAGTAAAGTACTCCAAAAAAGTCATATAAGGTAGCGCTATGGTGAATTTCATCTAAGGAGGGCTCTTAAGTTCAACATAAGGGTGTAAAATCCCCCTAAGGGGTCACGCTAGTCATCAACAAGATGGTAGTCAACATTTAACGGTTGTATAGCTCAATGTTACAATGCAAGGGTCAATCACGAGTAACCACAAGGATAAAAATCACATACAAGTAAACATGCAAGCCAACGTAACTTAACAATGCAACATAACATCATACTAGGATCATTCACATCAAGTCAATGTCAGGGCAGGTTAGTCGACCTTCTCAATAGTTTGTGGTCGTATGTATCATGTGTCTCATGTAAAGAGTGGAAGCTGATAATCATCATCACTAGATAAGGAATGTCATGTGGTCATCTCATCTTCCTGAAGTTAACTCAGCAATGAGTAGCCATCCCCTTGAGGATAACCATAGTCCTTGGAAGATGTCACACATATTCAAAAATAATCTATGCACTGACTAATACAAATAAAAATCTTAAATGTATACTACTACATTTTTTTTGTTTTCATTTTTTTTTCATAAAGTCCAAGATGGGGACATCTAATTTGTTGTCATTTCCCGTTGAAGTTGTTGTGATATTTCTTTATGTTGATTGTGTGGGCACGCTCTCACGTACCATACTTCTGGTACATCGAATAGTAGGGTGTGGAGGCTGCTGGAGAGGGGCATCAACTGCAAAAACCAAGACAATTATATAGATATAAATGTTTAGAAATTTATTGAGATACGTATTTCATTATTTCCAATATCATTACAATGATATTTACCAGTTGGTTGATTAGATGAGACAACTAGAGTGTTCATTGGTTCTGCCATTTGTTCCTCTTCCATTTGAGCATGAGAATGTACATTCTCTTCCATTCACATAAGATAATTTATTACTACATGGCATCAATTATATATTTGAAATAATATTAAATACTTCTAATTTATAGCATACATACCTGAATGGCTAGGATGCTCGCCAGCAACACGAGGAAGCTCCCCACCATCATGTGATACATGTTCGGTACCACTACAATCGCTACTTTTGTTTCTCTCAACCTTAAAACCAAAAAAGAGATTTATTTTTCAATGTGGTCGTTCATGAATAGATCACACAAGTACATTATAATGTTGTCCTTATTATGAGGAAACTCAATTGTTTTGGTAAGATGTTTGACATGAATAAGTCTATAAAAACATAAGGCCAAGTACACCAAGGTTACTCAAGTACATATTGTCACAGTATCTTGTTAATCATTCTCACTAACACATTGTTTCAATTAAAACATAATATGGTAAACTTATAGTCAAGGAGGCATTGTGGTGACCTCATAGAACAATAGATAAAACTTAGTTAAGATGGAAAAACCAATATTGAGTTAACTATTGTAAGAGTTTATAAATGGGAGGGAGATTGTTGGAAGAAGAGAACCTAATAGTGTTGTTAGGGTGTTGACCACTTGAATAATCCATTATTGACTTTGAAAGGGTGAGTTGATCATTTTTCAATGATCAACATGGAGAACCAACCATATGGATTTGAAATTGTCAATGGATTTTAATTGGTGTAGTCAATATAAAGACTTGATCTTGAAAGTGATAGTTCTCAATCTTGGATTTGTAGTGTCTTGTTTATTTTTCATTCAACCTTATTAGGCCTTGCAGTAAATGTAATGTATTTGTGCAATTGATCCAATATTCTTGTAATAATGAGATGTGGGAGTATGTTGTTGATTGTCTAGATTTTTTTTCCAAAGGAAAAATAATATTTTTTATTAATATATGAATAAATAGTTACGTTCATAAGATCATCACCACACTTTTTTATTAGGATAGTTGAATGTCAAGATAAAGTAGTATGGAATATAGTTGATGACGAGTCCATTACAAATCTTAAAATAAAATTCAGGTTCAAAATGACAAAAGCTCAATGGAAACCCTAGAAAGAGAGAGACTAAGTTTACCAAAGATGTGAGGCCATCCGATAGTGGGTGTTTAAGAAAGGTGAGGATCCATTTAAGGGTAAAAATAATGATGATGAAAATATTTATAAAGTTATTCATGACTACATCGATCACAAAGCAAGCTTAAGAATAAACACACAATTTATGGAGAAAAAGTTGGTGGTGCACTTGGACCTCATAGGGATTATGCTCATATTAGGTCTTCTAAAAGATTTTATTATCAACTCAATATTTGTAACGTCTAAAAATGAGATTAATTAGAGTTGGTATGTGGATTCTTGAAACCATTCATTTATTAAAACAATTTGTCATATTAAGATCTTTCCAATGCTTAAGAAGTTTCAAGTTATCACATATACAAATTTGGCATAACACAGAATTCAAGTCCAAATAAATGTGATCAAATTGAACATGCACAGATGGTTTTATTTACCTTTATTTGCATCAATGGGGAAATTGGGGTTTTCCCCAAGCTTTTTTCGATGTTCCAACACATGTTGAAAACCATACTTGAAGCCGAGCCACGAGTCTTCTTCAATGGCTACCTCTTGAAAAGAATTTCCCTGCAATGCATGACACCATAAAATTGTTAGTGATAAATCAATTATTTGTTCGCTACAGTTAAAAAAAAATTGGCTACAAATAATGATCATTTGATTCTTACAATTCGTGCTCTTAGTTTTGGATATCCACCTTGGCCCAGTTTGTGCTTCCCATGTTTTTATACTCTTTTCTTTGTCTCTTTAGAGGTGTCGGGGATTCTATGAAAGGTTTTAAATATTTTAGATATCACAACTTAAATATGTTTTAAAGTTAAAAAAAATGAACAATTTTCATTGAAAATATGATATGTGTCATACCTTCTTAAACCAATTGACCGAGTCTTTCCTTGCTTTCTTAATGCCTTCTCCTTTTCATCATCCATGAATGCCTTCCACTCCTTCTCTGGAACCATCGGAGGATGCTCATACTTATTGTTAATATGCAAGTTTTCCCTGTAATCTTCCCTGACATATTTCAAATTTAAGTCAGTTGCTGCAGTGACTCCTTTTCTATTGAAGGTATCACCAAACAAGTTAACTGTGTGGTTCATCAAATTTTCTTTCAATTTTTCATTTCGGTAATTCCACTATGTATGAATGCTAGGCCCAAAAATCTCCAATGCCTTCTCATACAGGTTCGTATAAAAAACATTATTTCCTACAAAAACACTATGATCATTAATTAAAAATAATTTTAGGTATGTGGCTTTGAATTACATGAAAAAATGAATTAATTAAATAATACCTACATTATTTGGTATCTTGATTGGAACACAGTCCTTTTCCGCCAAGAAAATAATAGGAAATAATCCCTTTCTAACCACACGTACTACTCCAAGATACCAACATTCACATTCGATGTTACTCTCCTCTCTAACATCTTGTGAAGTAGTAGTCGGTGAAGGGCCCTGCTTATCTACAATATCTATTGAGGTCGTAGCATCTAAAGGTCACTGCTGGTCAGGAGAGTCAAATATCCTCGTTTGTTGATAGATTGACTCTATGTTGAACCATCGCTACTACCAATACCGACATCTACATCCTGTACTCCATGCACATGTGTTGTCTCCAAAAATTCCTACAAAAAAAACTTTAATTGATTAGATCATATAAAAAATAGAGAACTAAAATAACATAAATGAATATATGTCATAGTTCGTAAAATATTTCAAAGATGCCACTTACCCCAAATTGTACTATTGTTTTCTTCAAGTCACCAAATCTTGCTTTAATTTCTTCAATCATGGGTCTGATTTTTATCAGTCCAAGAAGTTCTTGATTGGAATTTTTCAAAGACTTCTTCATAGTTCCCATTGCTTCAGTTGAATAAAATATATCTTCCTCAGTGACCACCTCATCATTTTGATGTGGTGTGCTCTACAAACATCAATCCATAAAATTAGTTAATTTATTTTTACCATTACAAAATTTCACGTGAAAAAAATATTATGCATTTAATAAAAAAATTTACTTTAATCATGTTTAGGTACTATTAGGATAACATTTACCTGATGGGACACCATTGGGGATATCCCATGGTCATCCTACCACAATACAAGAAGCAACACATATTCATATTGAAAAGAAAAAATTGAACAATGTCTAATAAACGTGATTAATGAAGAAAAACTATAGTGTTAATATGAAAATCACGTTTACCTGGCCAGAAGTTGTAGGCGTGTTCTAAGTACCTCCCTGCCACAATATAATAAGCATGATATCATATTGAAAATTCACAATTTTTACAATATTCCCACATAGTTTTTACAACATAGCCCGCATAGTATTTAAATATGCCAACACAATGTTTACAATAATGCCTGCAAGGGGCTTGGGATATCCCCGCAAAGGGCTTGAATAATGCCCGCAAGGGCGTCACAATAAGAAGATAAGGGAACCCTTATACCCATAACAACAAGGTGTACCATAAAGGTGGATAAGCAACCCCTTTCACCCATAGGACCAACAAGACCAACGACTTTAATATTTGTCAAGCTATGAAAGATTCATTTCACATATTTAAGTGAAATCATTGTTTAAAAGTTTAATATATTTGTATTGTATAGATTGCATGGGTATTGGAATATTTTCATATAGATATAACCTGGTATGAAGTCATGTTTTATTCTCAAACTTTAAGGATACCTATTTTAAATTGGTAGCTTGGACTAATCATTAGATTTTCAATTGCCTACAGGATTTGGACTAGTTGGACTATCTTGATAATGTGATATCCTACATTTTGAGAGATTTTTCCTGAAACCTAGGAGCATTGAGTCAGTGAGTGGACATAGAATAGTCATTAGACCTGGAAGAGACATAGAAGAACATTAGTATGGATGGATGGCATGCTAGGAACCCCGTCCCCGTGTACCAACTCTTTACACTCAAGAATTCCATCCATTAAGTACAGTCTTGTCATTAGCTTAGATATACTTTAGTTTATATTAGTTATAGTTACTTATGGTACAGTTCAAATAACCTATGTTTCTTAGGATTTGATTAGGCTTCGTCGCACAGATGGTACGATTCATAATAGGGCTGATTAAATTCAGTAAGTATGATGTTTAGGTACCACAAAACCTGTAGCATAGGATACAATGGCTAAGTGTAAATATTTTTCCAATGAGGTAATAGATATAGGTTTCAAAATATAGTTCCAAGGTTAGTAAAAAGGCTGGGTTTAGTATGTCCCAAGGAAAAAGGTCCAAAGTATTAATTTGATGAGTTTAAAAAGGTTGAGTTTCAGGTCCAACCAAGGAATAGGTCTGATGCATAGGTTAGGAAAGTCCCACAAAAGTGTGATTTCCCAAGGCTAGTCCAAAGGAGTAGGTATGAGGCCATAGGGTCAAAAGGAAGAGTTTTGGGAGGTTCCCGAGTCGTAGGTGTGATTCATAGGGTGGGTAAAAATTAAGGATGAAAATTATGATTCATAGGGTGGGCAAAAAGGAAGGATGAAAAGTATTCTTTCTTTCCTAAGGATCATATCTCAGGCATCTACTCCTCCAAAGTCATTGCTAACCAATAAAGAGACACGGAATGGAAAAAGTGGATTGAATTCTAAAACAAAATCTAATGAAAGTGCTAAAAATGCATTTTCTCTGTCAAATAACAATTTTAGTGGAGGAAAATCCCAACATGGTTTATTTGAAAAGGATTCAGAACGGGATGCAAGAAGCTAGGATGTTCATTTGTTAAATTATGGTGAATGGGAAAAGGGTTCCTAGTATTTGGACTTTGTTAGGAGGAAATACAAAGTGTTACAATATACCAAAGTTTGAGCTTAAAAATATTGTAGGGATTCTAAGAGAGCTTATTAACTTGCACTCAAGTATGTTCCTAGATGGAAAAGGCGTGCTTGTAAGGTTTCTGTTACCAACGAGTTCTTAGCATTTGAATAGAGTTCCTGGGTATCTGATTTAGTTTTGAGAGCATGTTCTCAGTCTATAACATCATATATGTGTGGATTAATTAGTGTGTTGTGTGGTAATATTTCAACAAGGCGATCTAGATTCCTCAACTTGCTGATGAATTTGCTCCCTGCAGCATAATATGCAAGTGAAAGTGTTGCAGAATTGTTTGAATTACTCTTCAATATGGCAGAGTATGAAGATGAACAATTGTATTTGATAGTAAAGGGATTCGTAACTACAATATGCATGTTAATAATAGATGAGGTGGTTTGAATAGAGGAACAGGAGCGAAGCTTCCACATTGAAATATCACAAGGCTTAATACTGCATAAATTGATTGAGATCCTTAGCAAGTTCCTGGAGGTTACCAACATACGTTCGATATTCATGTGAGATGGAATGCTAGTGATAATAGTTATGATCATACAAAAGCAGAATCTAATCTGCAACTGCAATTGCCTCTTAAGAGAGCTACTAGATTCTCTTCTACATGAGAGTAATAAGAACAAGCGTAATTTCATACGGGCATGCATATTAGGTCTACAAAGTCATGGTCGAGAGAGAAAGGGAAGGACATTGCTATTTATTTTTGAGCAGCTATGGAATGTAATCTTCCTGTTGAAGCCTGATCTAGTTTACTTTTTTTATTTTTAGAAAATCTCACACACAAGAAGAGTTCATCAGGGGTTCAATGACTAAAAATCTGTATTCAAGTGCAGAACTTGTTCCACTTATACATGATGTTAAAAATAAAATTTGTCACCAGTTGGAATTATTGGGTCTATTGGAAGATGAATATGGCATGGCGGAGCTAGTATCTGGTAACATCATCTCTCTCAATCTCAACATTGCTCAAGTTTATGAATAGGCTTGAATAAATACACACATTCATGATACAAATAGTGCAACTTCGACTGAGGTTTTATTTGCTTCAAGAGAAGTTCCCAATAGGCATTTACCACCAATGGCATTGACATACAAAATCCAAGGACTTGATTGAGAAGCCACTGAGTCGATGTCTAAACAACTGGAGGAGGATAGAGAGGAATCCCTGGATCTAGAAGTTGAATTTGCAATTGATGGTGCAATGACAGAATGTGGTAGTCTAAATCTTATTTTGAGCATGGTTCAGTACTTGAAGGATGATGAATTAAAATATAATCAAGAAGGGTTGAGTTTAGTGCTCAATATTCTCTTATATTGCTGCAAGATACGAGATAATAGACATGCATTTCTATTCCTAGGTGCATTGGCATTGTTGTTGGAGATAGCTAGGAGGGAACTTTTTGTAGATGCCATTGAACCTAGTAAATGAATTCTCCTGATTGTTGAAACTCTAGTTATGGAAGCTAATGAAAGTGGCATTGGGACCACAGAGAGTGTCTTATCCATGTCATATGACTGTAACGTTGCTGTTGAGCAAGATACAAAAGTAGTTTTGTTGCTTTTATAGAGGCTAAGTCATCCTTCTTATCCCAAAATTTCAAACAAACAACATCGTAACAATGAGATGGTGGAACATATTTTTCCATACTTGACCTATACAGAATAAGCAGCCATGAAAGTTATTTTTTAGCACTTCAATCCCTATTTGAAGGATTGGACTGAATTTGATGAGTTACAACAGAGGCATCAAGAAAATATGTAAGATGAAAGTTTAGCTAAGAAAACAACTGAACAAAGTCTTGCAGTTGAGAACTTTGTCAAGGTTTCAGAATCAATCAAGATAAATTGATTTGGTGAGAGGATAAAATATATAATCATTAAGAAAGGAATTGCAAGAGTGGCAGTTCAACACTTAAAGGATTATTTTCTATCATTGAGAGAGGTGACTTTAAGTCTTCCCCGTAATGGATGCATGGAAACATTGTCATCAATACCTGTGATTTTATCTATGTCGAGGGGCCTTTCCAAGGGAAATTTTTCCATACAATTGTGCATTGATGAAGGAGGAATATTACCTCTCCTCCATGCACTAAAAGGTGTTTATGGAGAAAGTGAGATTGGTTCAAGGGTTGAAAATCAGTTGGATACTCTTTCAGAAAAGGATAGAAAAGGGGAAGTCTTTCTTGTAGATAAGGTACACCGGCTGAGGCATTCAACCAGGGATAAGATGCGACATCGAGCCTTAAAGAGGAGGGATTAGTTACTTCATGGTATTGGTATGCATCGAGAAATTTCTTTTTATGGGGCTGAACGAATAGTAGTTTCACAACCTATTATTGAAGGCTTAGAAGAATTTGAATAAGAGGAGGTTGGGTTAGCATGCATGGTGTGCAAAGAAGGATATAATTAAGGCTCACAGATATGCTTGGAGCTTACTCTTTTACTAAACATGTAAATATTTCTCTTGGAACCAAAATCCATGGTCGTGGGGAATGGGTGTATACAACTATTAGCCATTTTAATATTATACATTTTCAATTGCATTAAGAGGCTAAGTGAGAAGATGCTTCACTAAAAAACCCTAAGAAGGAATTGGAGGGGGAATACTTATGTGACAATGAAACTCTATGCAATAGTCTATTTCCTTTGAGGGGGCCTTATGTTATTATTCACCAATATGCATGGTGTGTTGATCAATTTTGGGATTTTTTGAATTCCCTTAGACGAGCTGAGGGGGGTCATCTTCGATTGCTTGCTTATGATATTGTGACGATGGTAGCTTGTTTTGCAACTAGGGCATCATTCAACAATGATAGAAAAGGTGCTCATTTTTAAATTGGATCATCTATCAATAAAACCCTAATTGTATCTATCCAAATTGTATCTTAGATATCAAAACTTAAATATATCTAAAAGTTAAAAAAATAAAGAACATTTTTCATTGAAAATATGATGTGTCATACCTTCTTAAACCGATAGGACGAGTATTTCCTTGTTTTCTCAATGCCTTCGCCTTTACATCATCCATGAGCACCATCCACTCCTTCTCTGGAACCATCAGAGGATGCTCATACTTAGTGTTAATTTGTAAATTTCCCCTATAATCTTCCCTGACATATTTCAAATTTAAGCCAAGTATTGCGGAGACTCCTTTTCCATTGAAGGTATCACCAAACAAGTTAACCATGTGGTTCATCAAATAATATTTCAATTTGTCATTTTGGGCATTCCACCGTGTACGAAAGGTCGGCCCAAAAATCTCCAACACGTTCTCATGCAAGTTCTTATAAAAAAAAATATTTCCTACAAAAACAATATGATCATTAATTAAAAATAATTTGAGGTACATGGCTTTGAATTACATGAAAAAATGAATTAATTAAATAATTCCTGCTATATTTGGTATCTTTATTTGAACATAATCTGTTTCCACCAATAATGTAACGGGAAATGATCCCTTTCTAACCACACATACTGCTCCAGGATAGGAACTTTCACATTCAATGCTACTCTCCTCTCTAACATCCTGTGAAGTAGTAGTGGGTGAACGACCCTTCTTATCTACAACATCCAGTGAGGTCGTAGCATCTAAAGGGAATCACTAGTCAAGAGACTCAAATACCCTCATTGGTCGGTATATTAACGATGTGTTGAACCATTGCGACTACCAATACTGACATCTACATCATGTACTCCATGCACAGGTGTTGTCTCCAAAACATTCTACAAAAAAAACTTTAATTGATTAGATCATATCAAAAATAGAGAACCAAAATAACATAAATGAATATATGTCATAGTTCGTAAAATATTTCAAAGATGCCACTTACCCCAAATTGTATTATTGTTTTCCTCAAGTCACCAATTCTTGCTTTAATTTCTTCAGTCATGGGTTTGATTTTTATCACTCTAAGAAGTTCTTGATTGGAATTTTTCAAAGCCTTCTTCACAGTTCCCACTGGGTTAGTTGAATAAAATATATCTTCCTGAGTGACCACCTCATCATCGTGATGTGGTGTGCTCTACAAACATCAATCGATAAAAGTAGTTAATTTATTTTTATCATTACAAAAATTCACGTGAAAAAAATAGCATGCATTTAATAAAAAAAATACTTTAATCATGTTTAGGTACTATTAGGATAACATTTACCTAATGGGACACCATTGGGGATTTACCACGGTCAGCCTACCACAATAAAAGAAGCAACACATATTCATATTGAAAAGTAAAAATTGAACCATGTCTAATAAACGTGATTAATGAAGAAAAACTATAGTGTTGATATTACAATCACGTTTACCTGACCAGAAGTTGTAGGTGTGTTCTGAGTAACCCCCTGCCACAATATAATAACCATGATATCATCTTGAAAATTCACAATGTTTACAATAACTCCCTCAAGGGGCTTGGTATATCCCCACAAAGGGCTTTAATAATGCCCGAAGGGGTTCACAATAAGAAGATAAGGGAACCCTCATACCTATAACAACAAGGTGTACCATAAAGGTGGATAACCAACCCCTTTCACCCATAGGACCAACAAGACCAAGGACTTTAATCTTTGTCAAGCTATGAAAGAGTCATTTCACATATTTAAGTGAAATGATTGTTTAAAACTTTAATATATATTTTTATTCTATATATTGCATGGATATTGGAATATTGCCATATAGATATAACTTGGTATGAAGTCATGTTTTATTCTCAAACTTTAAGGATACCTATTTTAACTTGGTATATTGGACTAACCATTATATTTTCCATTGCCTACAATATTTGGACTAGTTGGACTACCTTTATAATGTGAAATCCTACATTTTGAGAGATTTTTCCTGAAACCTAGGAGCATTGAGTCACTGAGTGGACAGAGAATAGTCATTAGACTTGGAAGAGATGTAGAATAACATTAGTCTGGATGGATGGCATGCTAGGAACCCAGTACCCTTGTACCAACTCTTTACATTCAATAACCCCATCCCTTAAGTATAGTCTTATTATTAGCTTAGATATACTTTAGTTTATATTAGTTATAGTTACTTACGGTACGGTTCAAATAATCTACATTGCTCCATCTTCGCTTAGGCTCCACCGCATAGATGACACGATTCATAATAGCACTGATTAAATTCAGTAAGTATGAGTTTTATGTACCACAAAAGTTGTAGCATAGGATCCAAGGGATGAGTGTAAATATTTTTCCAACGAGGTAATAGATATAGGTTTCAAAGTATGGTTCCAAGGTTAGTAAAAATGTTGGGTTTAATAGGTCCCAAGGAAGAAGGTCCAAAGGAGTAATTTGATGAGTTTAAAAAGGTTGAGTTTCATGTCCAAACAAGGAGTAGGTATGATGCATAGGTTAGGAAAGTCCCACAAAAGTGTGATTTCCCAAGGCTAGTCCCAAGGAGTAGGTATGAGGCCATAGGTTTCAAGGGAAGAGTTTCTGTAGGTTCCTGAATTGTAGGTGTGATTCATAGGGTGGGTAAAAAGGAAGGATGAAAAGTATTATTCCTTGCCTAAGGATCATATCTCAGGCATGTACTCCTCTAAAGGCATCGTTAACCAACAAAGAGACAGGGAATGGAAAAAGTGGATAGAATTCTGAAACAAAATCTAATGAAAGTAATAAAAATGCGTTTTCTCCATCAAGTAACAATGTTAATGGAGGAAAATACCAACATGGTTTATCTGAAAAAGATTCAAAAAAGGATGCAAGAAGCCAGGATGTTCAGCTGTTAAACTATGGTGAATGGGAAAAGAGTGCCTAGTATTTGGAATTTGTGAGGAGGAAATACAAAGTATTACAATATACCATAGTTTTAGTTCAAAAATATCATAGGGATTCTAATAAAGATGATTACCTTACACTCAAGTATGTTCCTAGTTGGAAACGACGGACTTGTAAGTTGTCTCTTACCAACGAGTTCTTAGCATTTGAATAGAGTTCTTGGGTATCTGAGTTAGTTTTGAGTGCATGTTCCCAGTCTATAAGATCAGAGATATGTGGCTTAATTAGTGTCTTGTGTGGTCATATTTCAGCAAGGCAGTCTAGATTCCTCAACTTGCTGATGAATTTGTTCCCTGCAGCACAATCTGCAGGTGAAAGTGATGCATAATTGTTTGAGTTACTCTTCAATATGGAAGCGTCTGAATATGCACAATTTTATTTGACAACAAAGGGATTACTAACTACAATATGCATGTTAATAATAGTTGAGGTGGTTTGAATAGATGCATAGGAGTGAAGCTTCCACATTGACATATCACAGGGCTTGATATTGCATAAATTGATTGAGATCCTTAACAAGTTCCTGGAGGTTCCCAACATACATTCGAGATTCGTGCAAGATGGACTACTATCTCAAGTGTTGGAGGAACTTATATTGATAATAGGTCTGATCATACAAAAGAAGAATCTAATCAGCAACTGCAATTGCCTCTTAAGAGAGCTACTATATTCTCTTCTACATGAGAGTAATCAGAACAAGCGTCATTTCCTACAGGCATCCAGATCAGGTCTACAAAGTCATGGTCAGGAAAGAAAGGGGAGGACATTTTTTATTTATTTTGGAGCATCTATGCAATATAATCTTCCTGTTGAATCCTAATCCAATTTACTTTTTTATTTTCAGAAAAGCTCACACACAAGAAGAGTTCGTCAGCGGTTCAATGACTAAGTACCTGTGTTCAAATGGAGAAACTAGTCCACTTATGTGCGATGTGAAAAATAAAAAATTTCACCAATTGGATTTATTGGGTCTATTGGAAGATGAATCTAGCATGGAGCTACTAGTAGTTGGTAACATCATCTCTATGGATCTCAACATTGCTCAAGTTTATGAATAGACTTGGATAAAGACACACAATCATGATACAAATAGTGCAACTGCTACTGGGGTTTTATTTGCTTCAAGAGAAGTACCCAATAGGGATTTCCCACCAATGAAAGTGACATACAAACTCCAGTGACTTGATTGAAAATCCACTAAGCCGATTACTAAATAACTGGAGGAGGATAGGGAGGAAACCCAGAATCCAGAATTTGAATTTGCAATTGCTGGTGTAATGAGAGAATGTGGTGGTTTAAATCTTATTTTGAGCATCGTTCAGTACTTAAAGGATGATGAATTAAAATCTAATCAAGAAGAGTTGGTTTTAGTGCTCAAGATTCTCTTATACTGCTGCAAGATACAAGATAATAGACAAGCGTTTCTACACGTAGGTGCATTCACATTGCTCTTGGAGACAACTAGGAGGTCATTTTTTGTAGATGCCATTGAACCTACTAAAGGAATTCTCCTAATTGTTGGAAGTATAGTTATGGAAGTTAATGAAAGTGACATTGGGATCACAAAGAGTTTCTTATCCATGTTAGATGATTGTAATGTTGTTGGTGAGCAAGCTGCAAAAGTAGTTTTGATGTTTTTAGAGAGGCTAACTCATCCTTCTTGTCCCAAAATGTTTAACAAACAACATCGTAACAATGAGATGGTGGCACATATTTTTCCATACTTGACCTATGGAGAACAAGAAGCCATGAAAATCCTTGTTGAGCACTTCAATCCCCATTTGAAGGATTGGATTGAATTTGATGAGTTACAACAGAGGCACCAAGAAAATATGAAAGATGAATGTTTAGCTAATAAAGCAGCTGAAGAAAGGCTTGCAGTTGAGAACTTTTTCAAGTTTTCGGAATCAATCAAGATAAATAGCTTTGGTGAGAGGCTAAAATATATAATCATTAAAAAAGGAATTGCAAAAGTGGTAGTTCAACACTTAAAAGGAGTATTTGTTGTTGTTGAGAGAGGTGACTTTAAGTCTTCGCCATAATGGATGCATGGCGTAAAATTTCCATCAGTACCTATGATTTTATCCATGTTGAGGGGCATTTCCAGGGGACACAATGTCATGCAACAATGCATTGATGAAGGAGGAATATTACCTCTCCTCCATGGACTAGAAGGTGTTTCTGGAGAAAGTGAGATTGGTTCAAGGGCTGAAAATATGTTGGATACTTTTTCAGACAAGGATAGCAAAGGGGAATTATTTCTTCCAGATAAGGTACACCAGCTGAGGCAGGAAACCAAGGATGCGATGCGGCGTTGAGCCTTAAAGAGGAGGGAGGAGTTACTTCAGGGTATTGGTATGTGATGAGAACTTTCTTTTGATGGGGGTGAACGAATATTAATTCCACAACCTATTATTGAAGGCTTAGAAGAAGTTGAAGAAGAGGAGGGTGGGTTAGCATGCATGGTGTGCAGAGAAGGATACAGGTTAAGGCCCACATATATGCTTGGAGATTACTCTTTTAGTAAATGTGTAAATATTCCTCTTGGAACCACAATCCATGGTGGTGGGGAATGGGTGTATACAATTGTTAGCCATTTTAATATTATACATTTTTAATGCCATCAAGAGGCCAAGAAGGGAGATGCTTCACTAAATAACCCTAAGAAGGAATGGGAGGGGGAAACCTTACGAAATAATGAAACTCTATGAAATATTCTATTTCCTCTAAGGGGGCCTTTCATTCCTATTCACCAATATGCACAGTGTGTTGATCAATTTTTGGATTGTTTGAATTCCCTTGAATGAGCAGAGGGGGGTCGTCTTTGATTTCTTACTTATGATATTGTGATGATGGTAGCTCGTTTTGAAATTGGGGCATCATTCAACACCGATAGAAAAGGTGCTCATTTTGCAACTGGATCATCTATCAATAAAACCCTAATTGTATCTATCCAAATTGTATATCTATCCACTATCCATAAGCGGGGTTGATTGTCAAGGTATGCAGTAGCATGGTTTATAGGAATTAGGTGAATATTTTTTTGTATAAAATCATCCATCATAGTCTATCGGTGGATGGCATATAGGAGAAAAACTTGATTGTATCTTATTCTAGAAAATGAGTTAATTGATAAAATGAAGGAAGTTGACTTAACGAAGACATCTATGTGGGAAAAAAATATACTTATATTGGATTCTGGTGCTGAAGATGCCTTAGCTTATGGTTTTCTTGATGCCTTAGTGACCTTCACCTTTTCTTATAGGTCTCGATCTCAATCTATCAATGTCCTTTTGCATATCGTTGGGAGATGAAAGGGGTGGAAAAATTTAAGCATAGGAAACCCTCAAATCTAGGGTACCATTAAAATTGAGCTGAATCCCAATGCCCACCCAAAAAAAAATAGCCTATAGGAAGAACCCGTACTACAAAAATTGAGTCAAACAAGAAATTGATGTGTGTGTGGTGAAGCTTAAGGAGGTCACCATGCTCACAAGATAGCCTTCTGGTTGTGTCAAGGAAGGGGTTCATTGAATGAACAAGATATTATTCCTCTCAGTAGTAGGATTCTCAACCAAATCACCCTGCTTTGGTTAGCTCCTATGCCTCCTCTGTGCGCGGCCTATAGATAGATTTCTAGTTGTGTCAATGAAGGGTTTCACTGAACGAACAAGATCTAATTCCTCTCAATAGTAGGATTTTCAACCAAATCGCCCTAATTTTGGTTAGTGACTCTACCTCCTCTGCACATGGCCTATAGAATGCTTCCTAGTCATGTCAAGGAAAGGGTTTGTTGAACGAACAAGAGATGATTCCTCTCAGTAGTAGGATTCTGAACCAATTTTCCCTGCTTTTGGTTAGCGCCTCTACCTCCTCTGTGTGCGGCCTATAGCTAGCTTTATGGTTGTGTCAAGGAAGGGTTTCGGTAAATGAACAAGAGATGTTTCCTCTCAGTAGTAGGATTGTGAACCACATCACCCCGTCAATTCAAACATGGACTTTTATATTTGTTTTTTATATGTGATTCAACTATTTCACCATGAAGGACTTATTTGTGTGCCACCTACTGAAATATCCTACAATGTAATTTTATTTCTTGTACTAGAGCTCCAAGAAATCCTTTTCACATTAATATTAACTATACCAATAGATTCAACCAAAGTTTATCCTAAAATTATGCCTACAATATGCATATGTATTGAGAGTAAAAATATGAATACAACACATTTATCCATAGAAATCGTCAAAATTTTGAAAATTTTAACGTTCTCACACTCTACGTGTATGCTTTGAATATTCTATGTTGAGACTTGAAACATTTTTCCCACATTAAAATTTATGAGATTATGTTTTGCATTGGGGTTTATAGAGATAATGACATGAGTCTATCGATGAAGACAGCCATGAACTTGTAATACAAAGTTTACACCTAAAAACAAATGTTTGGTGGTTTCCTTATAATTACACATTATAAAATCATATGTCCAAAAAAACTTGTTTATATGATTAATCTAAAACATTAGTAATTGCATATAGAAAAGTATTTGAACCCATATAGTATCTTAATATGTTATATGAGATTATAGGTATCTTCTCCAAAAAAAAACATTTTACTTCAACTATGAAATTTGTTTTTCAATACAACAGTCATAATTTGTTTCTATCACTAATACATAATATCAAAATTGTGACGGTTTTTCATTTCTCTTTCCATGTTTTTTCGCCTCAATTGCGACAATAATGATCGCGACATTTCATGGCACTTATTTCGTGGATATAATGACAACCTTTATAAGCCGTCGATATAGAGACGAAAACTGGATGCCACATGTCTTCTGTACGATGGCCTTAAAATTGTTTTTTTACAATTCATTTTCTACGTTTCGTCACTCTATCGACAATGTTTTCCTCCCTATAACGACGAAAATATGGCCAAAAAATACTAGACAAAATCTAGTTTCCACACAAAACCGTGGATAAGTTTCGACGAATGTTTGTCTCTCTATCGATGAATTCTGGAATTTGAACAAAAATTTCTTCCATGCAAAACCATGAAAAAACCAATCTCTATCGATGAAATTTTTGACGGTTTTTCATTGTTATTTCCATGTTTAGTCGTCTCAATTGTGACAATGACAGACACAATGTTTCAGCGCACTTATTTATTCTCTATAACGACGAACATTATAAGTTGTCGATATAGAGACAAAAACTGGCTGCCACGTGTCTTCTATATGGTGGCATTGAAATTGATTTTTTTTAATTCATTTTCTATGTTTCTTCACTCTATTGACAAAAGTATCGTCCCTATAATGATGAAAATATGGAAAAAAATTGCTGGGAAAATTTTTGGTTCCACGTAAAACTATGGAACAGTTTATATGAACGTTTGTCTCTTTATTGACGAATTCTGGAATTTGAATAGAAATTTATTCCACTCAAAACTGTGGAAAACTAATCTCTATCGATGAAATATGCAAGTTGAATGGTAATTGTTCCACGAAACTGTGTCACTATAGAGACATTATTTGTGAAAAGCGACCCGAGGTTACGAAGGTTTCGTAAAACCCACTACGAAAGTGCGTCGATATTGAGATGAAAACTCGAGGTTTAAAAAAAATTAAAAAATCGTGGAAAGGAACATTCCTTTCCATGGTTTTGGATATTCAATAAGTGCTTGTGATTGATGTGCAGTCCTGTGGACCTTTTAATTCTGTTTTAGACCAGATTTAATCAGCGGTATAGAGCAGATTTCCAGAAGGTAATTCCGATCCACAAACTGGGGCAAACCTACCATGTGATTTGATGTTTTAGGGATGAGTTTAATACATGTAAATGAAATAAATTTTCAGATCTTATAAACTAGAAAATGAAAGATGAATTAATATTTAAAATGGCATAAAAGTTGTGATTAGTGCCTAACAAATACAAGTTAGGCAGATGGGGTCAATTGAGGATCTCATGGAGGCTTTAGTGATTAAAGAGTAGATAGTGTTGAATGGTTCAAACCCAATCTTCTCCTTAATAACTAGATCCACTTCAGAAATATTCAATAGGAAAATCCTAAGTTAGACATTAGATATTTGTCAAACAAGAGCCACAAGGTGGCAATGTCACCACAATTCCTAAAAATTATTACTACAAGACAAATGCTATAGAATGAAATATACCTTTGTTTCAACCCCAGCAAAGCTTCCCATGCCAAACCAAGAAATCTATCATAATACGCTTGTAATATAAATACAAATGTTAGCTTTAGAGATGGAGGATAAAGGATAATTGCTCTTACTATGTTTTAAAACTTGAGACTCCTCTTCCCCATGAGAAGGTTGGAAGAAGCTTGGATGACAGGAAAAGCACTTCCATTTCCACCCAAAAAAGGCTTCTTGTGCAAAATTTTGGTTTGGTAGAAAATAAACAGGAACAAAAAATTCCAAGATTTCCGTATAAAATGAAAAATAAAACACAATTTTGAATAGTAATTTAAAGAAACGATGAAGAAATGGAGCCAAAATCTGAAAACAAACAGCTCTGATAGAGGGAAAGTGGTTAAAAAATAGAGGTGGGCAATGCACAGAGAGAACATAAGAGTGATAAAATCGGGGAATGGTATAGCAAGAAAAAAACAAAGACAGTTAAAACAAAACAAAGACAGTTAAGTCTGATATTCTTATGTTTCTATACAAACATTGGATAGGAAGCATGATGAAGAGGCTAGAAATGAAAATATAAAAGTTATATTATATGACAAGTACAATCAAATCATATAAAATATTAATGCCTAGGGAGAATGTAGGCAATACAAGAACCCTTACCTTATCAATCTCCTTTTTCCAGGTCCATTGGCCCATACCGCTTGCAAAGAGTTGTCCTAATAAATGGAAAACCACTGTGTTGGCTGCCAATAAAATTTATAAATTAAATAAATAATCCATGGGCCTAGACCTATAAATAAGTGGTCATTTTTCTAGGCATGGAAAATATCAAAATACTCTGTGAAATAAAAAATATGCATACAATTAAATTAGCTAATGCAGTCTAGAAAGTGTGTTCTTGGGGTAATTCCACCAAGAGATGTGGTTCTGGAGTCACATTCCACATGTCTTGCGAAAGAAATCAACAATCAATCTGTCCAACACACATTTTCCACCAGAATATCAACTTGCATTTAAATGCTATATTACAATACCGTTGCCTCATTGATGTGGAAACTTGTGTTTGTATTCGACAAGATTTAGTTAACCATTGTATTAAAATGAAAAAACACACAAATTTTAATGTTTAAGACAGAAATATATTAAATACACATATAAATAGGTTTTTGCTAGAAATGTGTTGAAACTGTTAATCCCATCATCCTGTCAAACAATATAAAACAAAAAACAAAGGAAAGAGTCATGTTGTCTTACTATATGAATAAAATGTCACTAAATACTCCAGATAAATCTTTGTTATCTATGAAATGTTGACTTTCTAGTAAATAATGGCCCACATGGATGTGGCTCATTGGCGGTTCAGTTGTTATGAAGTCACTTCACAATAGGATTTGAACCTGAAATCCGACATCAGAATCCAATGTAATCGGACATTTTGTACAGATGTGTTGGACAGCAATCACTGAAAATAATGGCGATCAAAAAAAATTTATAGCTCCGTCAAATATCCGACACATCAGGCGTCGCATATACAACCCCCAGAGTGTCGAATATCCGACCCTTAAGTGTCGGATATCTGACGGTAGGGTGTTGAACATCCGATGGTCTGTGGACCCAAAAGTGTCACATATCCGACCCAAGTGCGTCAGTTTTTTGACCCCTTAGTGTCGGATATTCGACGGTATGTGTAGATTTTTTTTTTTAAATGTAAGGTTTACATGATTTTAAATTTTTGGTTCCATATTTTCAACGGTAACTATGTTCAAGGTGTCGAATATCCGACGCCTGGCCATTATAAATATAATTTCTTTTAAACATTTCAACATGTTTGTTGTAGAAGCAACGGACGATTTGTGAAATTATTTGTTCCTTGACGGATGATTTGTGAAACTTATTTGTTCCTCGACGGACATTTTCAGGAATTGTTTTATTCTTCAATGGGCAGTTGTGGGAATTTTTTTTTCATCGACAGACAGCTTGCCGAGAATTTTTTATTCTTATACTTCTCTCTGTTTGACAAAATATTGATGCATGGAACTTGATTTTTTATGACAACCGGTTATATTCATTAACAAAGTTTGTGACAAAATGTCAAATAGAAATATTTTGGATCCAAACGAAGACAACCAACAATTGCTTGCTAGACTATAGAATACAGCAAAATGAAGGGGTGATGGCAAATGCTATTGTTCGTGTACTCAATGTAGGGGATTTAAGAGGAGAAGGATATTGATCTCAACAACCATAAAACATTGCAGGGAACATGGACATGTTGAGGGGGGAACGAATATAGTCCATTTGTAGGTTTAGCATTATAAAGTTTATTATATTCATTTTTTTTGGTAATTGTATGTATTATTTTTATTTTTCATATATTAATGTATATCTATTGATGTTTCTATGTATTTATATTAAAGGAAAGACACCCTTCAACATATCCTCCATAGGAAGTGCTTTCAGAATAAGTTCAGGATCAGGATCATGGAGCGTGTATGTTTAATGGAGAACAAGTGAATGATCATATTGAACAAGATGGTCATACCGATAATGTAATTGAAGATGATGGTACAAATACATTGATCCATGATTCATTTAATGTTTATAATGGATGATGATAATGATGTTGATAATTAAAATGATGATGAATTTAATGATCTTCATGATATACCTCTTCTCGATAAGGCATATGAACCCCTTTTTGAAGGCTCCAAAACAAATCTTCTCTCTACTGTATTGTTGATAATGAACTTGAAGGTTATGAATAGTCTTTCAAACTTTGCAAACACACGAATGCTAAGGTATGTAAAATAATCCATCACATATATAGGATCGTGATAAATTTTATTTGTATTTCTCTAATAATTGTATTGTTAACTCATTATTGATCTTTGTACGGATGAAGCATGTTTCATTAATATTATTTGTTTATTACATTTACAATTTTTTTTATTTTAGCTTGATAGCTGAATTTTTGTTACCAGCATCAAATATTTTACCTTGCACATATCGAGATTTATCTTCCATCATGAAAGACATTGGAATGCATTATGAATAAATTCATGCATGCCCCAATGACCATGTTATATATTATAATCAGCATGAATTTGTAACAGAATGTCCGGAATGTCATGTAAGTAGATATCGTACAGATAAAGTAACAAAAAAGGTGCCTCAGAAGATTCTTCATTATATTCCCATCATTCCATGTATGCAACGACTGTTCAGGTTCAAAAACACAGTGCAATTTATGGATTACCATGCCAGGAACAGAAGTCAAGATGATGTTATCTGAATGCCTCCAGATGTATCTGCTTTTAGATATATGGGAGAAAAGTGGCCTCACTTTAAAGAATAACCATGTAATCTTAGGATTTATTTGGTAGAAAATGATGTTAATCCATTTGCACAAATGAAATCCATTTACACGGTGTGGCCTTTTTTTGTTATCAACAATAACATTCCTCCATGGTTGTCAATAAAGAGGGAGCACATAATGCTGTCGATGATTATTCCAGGTTTTTTTTGTTGAAAACTGTTTTACTTATAATGTAGTTGTGGCATCTCATTTGTCATATATGTTTCTTAATTTCATATATATATCTATTATTTTACTCTTGTGCATGGTTTATATATCTTAATGGTTCTCATAATGATATATTTTATATGTACTTCAGGTAAGTTCCAAGTTAAAGATATGAATGTATACATCGAACCTCTTGTAGATGAGCTACTGAAGTTATGGAATGGCATAACTATGTATGAGGTATCTAGACCAATACAAAAAAGGCAATTTCAATTCCATGCAATGGTTGTATGGACAATACATGATGCCTCTAGGTTAACATCATTTTGTGTTTTGTAATTTTAAGTTCCACTTTAATTACATTTAATGATATGGAGTAGTTAGAATAGTTTATATATGAATATATTTGACATAGATATTCCATATCTAAATATGGTAGGTCTTTAGACAAAGGGTAAATTTGAATGTCCAGTTTGTGGTCCTAAGATAAAATCTTGTCGTTCAAAAAGCTTAAGAAAGGAGGTGTTTGATGAGTATAGGCATTTCCTCTCTAAGAATCATAGGTATAGAACAACTGAAAAACTCTTTTCAATGGGAAGCAGGAGACTTCATTAAAACCATGGAGAATGACACCTCACCTTTGGAAGATGTAATACAATAGAAATCGTCATCATGGTACGTATGGATCATCATATATGAATTGTTATGTATTTTAATTTTTATTGTGAGTTGTTTAGTGTAGTGGACATATTTGATTTATGATGTAATTTATTTATAAACTAATATTCATGACGTCCATTGTGATCCTGAAGGCATTAATGGGCTTCCGCGAGGAATGAAAAGTTATCCTATTCAATTCAGCAGGTTGCCCTACTATGAGCACCTACAAATTGCTCATTTGTTTGATACAATGCATATTGGAAAGAATGTTATTGAAACCTTATGGTGACTACTAGAGCTAAGGAGGGAGAAAGATAAAGTTGTGAAAGCTTGCAAAGACATTCAAGAAAGAAACCATGCAATGAAAGACATCATCCAATTTCATACCAATGGAGAACAAGTTAATATAAACTCAATTCCATGGATGTTTACGAAGCAACAAAGAAATGTTGTCAAAGACATAATGCGGAAAATTAAATTTCCCACTGGATTTTGTGCGAACTTGAAGAATATCATAACCAAAAAAGGTGATTTTGTGGGGGTCATGATTGGCATGTCTTCATCAAGGTAATTATTATTGTTATGTCCATATAATTTTTTTTTGTCATTTTACTGCGTATATTTTTTTTTCTTGTTTGTATACTCTTTGTTTAATAAATGGCATGGTTTGTATATTGATACAGTATCTTATACCTCTCTCTCTCCCAGAAAACTTGGACAACAATGTCAAACAAGTTATATATAATCTTGGTAAATACATGAGGTAACTAGCGATTACTTGCATGTGCTTAGTGTTTCTTTAATTCTCCATATAATTTATATTTGTTTTTTTTGTGCACTATCTCAACATATATTGTAATTTAATGTTTATTTTTGTTAAATATCGTTATTGGTTTGCATCACTTGTAGATGGTTGACATATAAAGAGATACATAAATAAGATATAAAGTATTAGAGGAGAGAAATTCCTCGTCTCATGTGTGAAATGCAGAAGCATATACCATCGACATTTTTTAATGGACGGGAACACTACCTCATACACCAAGTTGAGGAGATTGAGTTGTGTTGACCTGTGCACTCAAGGTCCATGTGGATGGTTGAGAGGAACTTGAAATTTATGAAGGGTTTGGTGAGACAATGAGCACATGTTGATGGATCTATGATGGAAGGATATACGGTATACCAAAACATGTTGTATGATAGTGAACATCTTCCTATTTTAGCATCAAAGCTCAATTTACGTCACATTTGTGATCTGGACTCCAATAACAAATTTGAAGGGGAGCAACTGAAGGGGAAAGGTAGATTGAGGAAGCTGAAAGGTAATTATTAGCTAGTGGATTTTTATTATATCATTCATATTCTAATTGTACTTTCTAATCACAATTGATTCAATTAAGGGCATATACTTTGTTCAGGAGATTTACACCTTTCTTTCATTTTAATGGTTATTGTCAATAAACAGTTGGTCAAGAATGGGATGCAATTCATTTATACATTTCAAAAAATATTGACTAGATGAAGGTATCGATTGAACGATGTGAACAATTGGGTCATGAAATATCATGGGAAGGTGTGGCTTCATTGGTAAAAGTAGCACAACGTAATGGGGATAGAAATCTAACAAAAAGGGAAATCAATTTGGCATATGGTGTAAAAGATAAAATGGCAAGCATATAATTAATCAATCCCTCTAAATATTTTATTTTGCAAATTACATTTTGACGTACATGTCCTTATTTTCCATGTATTGTTGCATAAGGACTGAATGGTTGTGTAATATTTTTGTGTATTGCTTATTGTAGGTAAAACACCATAAGGCTATGGTCTGCAATGGAGGTAGATATCGAATCAAAAAATTGGATGAAACAAAGAAAACATCAGATTCTGGGATATTGGCTATCTTTGAGGTTACCAATGTTTCATCTAAAACTGAAAGACATCCATAAGTCTCACAAAATCAATACTATGGGTATTTGGAAGATATTATACAGTGTGACTTTAAATCCTTTAAGGTAGTTCTATTCTTTGTCAAATGGTACAGGTTATGATTGAATCAACGTGATCCTGATAGAACTATTATTGAACATGATAATGGATTTACCATGGTAAACACAAGGTTGTTTGAGCCAAGAACGGGGCTCTATGTTCTTCCAAGCCAATGTGAACAAGTATTTTACTCAGAGGTTCTAGGTAAAGCGGGATGGTCATTTGTTGTGAGACACGATCCAAGGGGAACGGTGATAAAGTACAACCTAGATGATGCTAATGAAGAGGGTTCTCTGGAAGAAGGATATGATGACACAAATCATGATCAACATGAGTTAGATGATGATGATGATCCAACAGAAGATGTACTCCAAGAAATAGTTGAATTCGATGATGTAGCAAACAATGTTGATGAAATTTATACTGACGATGACACAATGAGCATAACTAATGATGATGACGATGATGATATGGCCAACCCTTACAATGTTGACTCTGGATCTGATGATACAGATAATGACTTAGATGAAGAAGATGATGAAATATAATTAATGAAAGGTAAATATCCCCATGATCATTTTCATCATCATTATCATTATCATCGTCATCATCAAAATAATAATTATCATTATCATCGTCATCATCATCGTCATCAAAATCATAATTATCATCATCATCTTCATCATCGTCACCATCCTCATCAACATAATCATCACCAACATCATCATCTTCATCATAATCAATGAAGATGACATCATTATCCTCATGATCATTGTCATCATCATTGTCATTGTCATCATCGTCATCAAAATCATAATTAAACCTAGATCGAATTAATTACTTCATATCATCGTCATCATCGTCTGTAGCATTGTCATCGTTATCATCGTATCATCTTCATATCGTCTTTATCATCCTCATCGTCATTGTCATTGTCATATCATCTTCATCATAATCGATGAAGATGACATCATTATCCTCATGATCATTGTCATCATCGTCATCAAAATCATAATTATCATCATCATCGTCTCCATCATCATCATATTCATCGCCATCATCATCATTAAAATTAAACCTAGATCAAATTAATTACTTCATATCATCGTCATCATCATCATCATTGTCATATCATCTTCATCATTGTCATCGTCATCGTCATATCGTCTTCATCATCGTCATCCTCATCAACATAATCATCACCAACATCATCATCTTCAGCATAATCGATGAAGATAACATCGTTATCTTGATTATCATTGCCATCATCATTATGATTGTCATCATCGTCATCAAAATCATAATTATCATAATCATCATCATCAAAATCATAATTATCATCATCTTCTTCATCATCGTCATCATTTTTGTCGTCATCTTCATCATCATTCATTGCCATCATCATCATTAAAATTAAACCTAGATCAAATTAATTACTTCATATCATCGTCATCGTCGTCTGTAGCATCGTTTGTGTCTTCATCATTGTCTTCTTTATATCATATTCGTATAGTCTTCATCATCGTCATATCGTCTTCATCATCATCATCCTCATCAAAATAATCATCACCAACATCATCATATTCATCATAATCGATGAAGATGACATCATTATCCTCATGATCATTGTCATCATCATTATCATTGTCATCATCATCATCAAAATCATAATTATCATCATCGTCGTCATCAAAATCATAATTATCATCATCGTCATCATCATCATCATTGCCATCATCATCATCTTCATCGCCATCATCATCATTAAAATTAAACCTAGATCAAATTAATTACTTCATATCATCGTCATCGTCGTATGTAGCATCATCATCATCTTCATCATCATCGTCGTCGTCGTCAATGATGAAATATAATGAAAGGAAAATATTTAATTAGACCTATTCTTTTATCTTATTTCTTTTTAAAAAGAGTTACAAACATCATCATCATCATCATCATCATCATCATGTGGATCATCATCGTCATCATCCTCATGATCACCATCCTCAGCATCATCATCATCATCATCATCATAATCATCATAATCGTCATCATCATAATCACCCTCGTCGTCATCTTCATCATCAACGTCGACGCCATCATCGTTGTCTTCATCATCATGACCATCATCATTGTCATTGTTGTCATCAAAATCACCATTATCATCATTGTCGTCATCGTCATCGCAATCATCGTCATCATCATCATCTTCATCATCGTCGTCATCATCATCATAGTGTGAAGATTAGTGTTTTGAAACACTAATATTTTGATAGTGTGAGTTAATTATATTGCCAAATACTATAAATAAATATTAATTTAAAGTGATTTATGCCTAAACCTTTATCGTTTGATAATGCACATAAGCTACATTGTAGTTAGTAACACACATGGTTTTCTTTTGACCTGGTATTTGCTAATAAAAATAAACTGAATATAGCTATAAATATTTAATTTTATTTATATTTGAAATATTTTTCCATAAAATATTTTATATGAAATTTTAGAATTTATCATTTTATTTTTGTTTTGAATGTTTTAAGTTTATTTTAAAATAAGTATTTAATTTAAATAAGATATTTATATAGAAGAATGTAGTTAGCAAAATTGATGTCCAAAATTTTTACTTAGTTTATTGCTATAATAAAAATATTAGATGTTAAGAATGTAGAACATAACATTAATGTTTTTTTTTTAATCTTTTACATACCTTATGGCTCACGAAAAGATATTAGATTCCAATTTTTTCATATATCTTTGATCTTACCATAACTTTATAGTTTGGTGACAAACATCAAAATCATTTTAGATATTTAGACTTTGTTAAATTGCCACAACAATGGCTTCTTAAGTCATTTAAATGTTGTCATTCCACCCACCAAAGTTTGACTCTACTAATTGTTGTCATTCCACCCACCAAAGCTTGAGTCTCCTCAATAGCATATTTGTGCCTTATAGCTATTAAATAATGTATATGTCAAGGTTCTTAGTAAAAGTGTATGCGATAATAAATCATTGTTCTCTTCTTTCTTTTATTAGGAATTTATGACTTTTTTTTATGATGGTGATGACAATGATGATGATAATGTTACCATATTTGTCTATCATATTTTTTTATATTGGATCCAAGCTCAAAAAGGTCACAAATAATATTATGATGATTATAAAAGAATTGGGCCCTTCATCAACATCATTATCATCATCATCATCTTCATCATCATCGTGTTCATCATCATCGTGTTCATCATCACACATTATCATACAGCATCATCTTCATCATCACACATCATCATCTTCATCATCATCATCATCACACATCATCATCTTCATCACACATCGTCTTCATCATCATCATCATCATGTGGTTCATCATCATCATCATCCTCACCATCCTCATCATCATCATCATCATCATCATCATGTTCATCATCATCAACATCATCTTCATCATCGTCAGCATCATCATCTTCATCATCATCTTCATCATCATCATCATCTTCATGAACATCATCATCATGTGGTTCATCATTGTCATCATCCTCACCATCCTCATCGTCATCATGAACATCATCATCATCATCATCAACAGCATCTTCATCATCATCATCATCATCTGCATCATCATCTTCATCATCATCATCATCATCATCATCTTCATCATCATCAACATCATCATCACACACACACACATCATCATCATCATCAGCAACATCATCATCATCACACATCATCATCTTCATCACACATCATTGTCATCATCATCATCATCATGTGGTTCATCATCGTCATCATCCTCACCATTGTCATCATCATCATGAACATCATCATCATCATCATGTTCATCATCATCAACATCATCTTCATCACCATCATCATCATCTTCATCATCATGATCTTCATCTTCATGAACACATCATCATCTAGTTCATCATCATAATCATCCTCACCATCCTCATCATCATCATGAACATCATCATCATCATCATCTTCATCTTCATCATCATCAACACCATCTTCATCATCATCTTCATCATCATCATCATCATCATCATCATCATCATCATATTCATCATCATCAACATCATCATCATCATCATTATCATCAACATCATCATCATCATCAACATCATCATCCATCAACATCATGATCATCCATCATCATAATCGTCGTCGTCGTCACCATCGTCATCATCATCATCATCACCAACATCATCGTCGCCATCGACAACATCATCATCATCATCATCATCATCATCATCAACATCGTTAGAATTTTCATCATTGCATATGACATCAAGACGATCATCACCATCATCATCATCATCTTCATCATCATCATTGTCGTCATCTTCGTCATCATCATCTTCATCTTCATCATCGGCATCATCTTCATCCTCATAATCAACATCCTCATCTTCATCAGCATCATCGTCATCATCATCATAATCATAATGATCGGCGTCATGGATAACATCATGATCATCATCAACATCGTCATCATCAGCGACATCCTCATCCTCATCATCATAGATTCACTGCACACATAAAGACTCACATAGATACACCTCCCTCTTTGTATATATAAAAAAATAAAACATAGTATAAATAAATAAATAAAATAAAACATAGTATACATATATAAATAAAACATAGTATATATATATAAAATAAAGCATAAATTAATAAATTAATTAAAACATAAAAATATATATATAAATAATTATAAAACAATTATTTATAGTATATATATATAAATAAATAACAAAAACATAAAACCACAAAAAAACACTAACAGTGGCACGCTATTTTCCTTTCAGCGTCACGAGAAAGCTTCCTCTATGCAGCTTGTCGGGTGCTTGTGTTCAGTGATCATGAGAAAGCTTCTTCCTCTGTGATTTGCATCTCGTCGGGTGCTTGTCGTTCAGTGATCAAGGGTTGATTTGCGCAACTTGCCGAGAGAACAATATCAGTGGGAGCAACAATTTGGACAGTGGGAGCAATGATTTGGACAGGCCACAAAGAGTAAGGAGAGTGGATTGTGGTTTTGTAGCAGACAAGGAGGCCAATTGTCAGTCGAGACAATGCATCCCAAAATTGTGAGTACCATGCCCTAATTCATGTCTATTTTTAATTTGTTAAGATAGTCCTACAAATCTCCAGGGTTTCTTAGCCAATAGAGGAAACACAGAGGCTATTAGAGCAGGCTTAGACACAAGTTGTGCAAGGTTGGTACGTTTCAATCCCGCCTTCTCAATTTAGGCTTTGCATAAAGAAAACCCCCATTTTTACGGGGTCGGATGGTCGTCACTCTCTCATCCAGTGGTGATGTGTTCCTTCTCACTCGGTTATGGTGAATGGGATCTTGTGTGGGTGAGCAATTAGACACCTCATTTATATACCTTGCCTACTTTATTACTTTACTTTTACCAACAACCCAAAGGGTCTCTGTCTATATCCAGCCTGCTTCTTCACCAACTTGAATTCTTCCTTTTTTAACCTTTGTTTGTAATGCATCTGAATTCAACTGTGAATTTTTTTGAGAGGAAAGCAATAAAGGCAAAAGGATTTCGGAGTATTCTTCCTCAATGGTGTGTTCAATAGATCCCCCGGTAGTAGGAATAGAATAGATAGTTGTGTTATATTTATCAGCTTTCAAACATGGGTTTTCTTCATTGTGCATGCATTTACATTGATTAGCTAATGACATACCCAATTTGACAGTTTCAGCTAACCCGCATTTGACCTATATTGGCTGATATGGATTCTGAAGTCTGGCCAGTCTGAGCATTACAATTAATGGACGAACCCACCACATTTTGGTTCGCATTCAAACTGGTTTGGATGTTTTTATGTGAGTTATCTCAGCAACTAGTTCCCAAATAAGCTATTAATCCGACTGCACCCAAATGAGATGCTTAAGGGAGGTTTAGAGAAGGATTCGAGTTCCACCATAGCCACGATAGATAGAGTTTTTTCTGCTCACATGTATTCTTGGTCCGGTAGAGAAGGATGAAAATGGGCCACTGCCTCAAGCAGGATTGCCGAGCCATATTTTTTTATAAGCAAGAAACTCGAACCTAACCCCTAAATCATTCAAGATCATTATATAATCCCTAGGTTAGAAAGAAACTCGAACCTAAACTAGTATTTTTCAAATTGTAGCAACAACAGGGGTTTACCAGAATTTTGCCAAATGTTATAGATTTCTTCTTTAAGGTGTTTTATTATAGAAACCTTATATTAGAAAGCAACTCGAACCTAACCCAGTAATTCCTAAGCTCTAAACACCATGAGAGCTTGGACTAAACAATATATTTTCATTAAGTGATTGAATGAAGTAATCCACTTACAATAACTAATTTTTCAAAATATTAAATTTTTTTCTACATACCTGTAAATATCATCATCAAACAAAATTGTTCATGAGGACAGAGTTCAAGAACTCTGTCCACATGAACTATATCTCACAAAAGATAACAAGTGTTTAGCCAAGCAATGGTAAAGATTCGTGGTATTATGCTTCACAAGTTTGCGATGTTGCAACCTAATGAAACATAATACCATGAATCATCACCATTATTAGACAACACTTTAGCTATTTTAGAGTTAGTGAATCGAAAGTGGCTAAGTCAATGCAAAAAAGAAAGGTAATAAGCTTGACTAAATAAACTATTTTGATAATTGTACCTACATCTTCTGCTACATGCATTGCTTGCATGCCTCACCTATCTCAACGTACTATCAAAATTATTATTATTGGTATGTGTACCTTCTCTCACTGATAGTCTTCTTCCTATTTATTCTCCAAAACAACTATATTATAGGGCCTTTTGGAACAACATTGTTTTGCATGCAACTTTTATTTTCTCAATCTAGCATAACTAAAGCACTGAACCTACAAACATACTATCAAAACAATAGAATCATTAGAGGAAATTTCAACTCAAAATGGGCCTCCTAAAAAGAATTAATAAAATAATATTTATTAATTTTGGAGGAAGAAAAGAAAACAACTAATTTTTTGTTTGTATTTTTGACATATATCCCCGTGTTTTTACTCAAATTTCGATCGGGAGAGCTCGTTGGATGGGGAATTAAATTCTGCATCCAACGAGTACCCACTTGGCATACTTTTGACGGACCCCGCTACCCCCAAAACAAGAAATACCTAAAAAAACGTGATGATGGAATTAAATTCTGCATCCAACGAGCTCTCCCGATCGAAATTTGAGTAAAAACACGGGGAGATATGTTGAAAATACAAACAAAAAAAGTAGTTTTTTTTATGATACCTATCCCCAAATTTATATTAAAAAGGTGTTTAAGACCTCTATGGTATTTCAAATTTAAATCAATTTTATTGGCTAACACATGATGACATGGAATTTGAATCAAAGTTAAAAGGCCCATTTTGAGTTGAAATTTTCTCTAATGATCAGTTTGGGATACTATATTTTTCCATTCGGTGATCCAGTACCTTTTGTAATACCTTCAACCCTTCAAAATATAGGGGATAAGAGAAGGTACATGTGCTACCTAACAAGGAGAACCTAGATAATTCCTATAAACAAGTCATTAATGGTGATGATAAAAAATAGTTTCACCTTTGAATTGCTTCAATAGCCTATAAATAGTAAAGAATCCCTACTCTATAAATATCATTTCACGAAATAAAACACACCATAATCCACACGTAATTTGATAAATGAATGGAAATAACTATCAATGGGCAATAATAATAATAAAAATATACCCATAGATCTTAGTTTAGGGATGTATTGAGGTTTATACCAGATATTTGATAGTGTATGCATCCAATACTTTCTAATTACTTGATCACTAATATCAATTGATATACCATCACTCTTATTGGTAACTCCAATTTTTTCACATTTCTAGTAACCTACAAATTCCAAACTCTTTGTTTTCACGGAGTTTTTGTGAGGTTATGGGTGCAAAAATAGTGGAGATTGGCATCCTTAGGTTGATATTGGTACCTTCAATTTTTTAGATACCATGATAGTTTTATGGTTCCTAATCCCAAGGATCCTCTTTAATTGATACGTCATAATAGTTTTATGGTTGCTAAACCCAAGGGTCGTCAAATGGTAGATGCTCATGTGAAAGTTCACATAGGCCTCAAGATCAAATCTAAAAGAAGAAGAAAAATCTAAAATTAAGTTTAAATTTAAAGAAGAAAAATCTAAAATTAATTACCATTTTATGCAAAGTTACATACATAAATATTTTATTATTAAATATTAAAATATTTTAAATATTATGTTAAATATTTTATTATTATTAATTTAGGGTTGCCTTAGGGTTGAAAATTAGTATGGGAAAACAAGTTAGCATTTCCTTAGGGTTGAAAATTAATATGGGAAAATAAGCATCATCATGACAAGCTAAAAGGAATAAATCAACAAATATTATAGACTAATATAAATGTATTTAAAACATTCTTTTCATTCTTGAACGTGCCAAGTAGCAGATCAAGAAATGTCCACTCTTCACCACCATGGATTAGATATGTGTGTGTGTGTGTGTGTGTGTGTGCACTATAGATTAGCACTAAAGAGGTTAAAACATCCACTCTACAGGATCTCCAAGAAGTCAACATCATTATTTGTCCATTACTATAAAGGCATTGTACTAGAATATTTGCCTGGACTTGTTGATTTCACGGTGAAGTTGAACGTAAATGATAAGCAGAGAGGAGCACTAAGCAAGCTACAACACTTTGTAGGAAATCTAATGAGTAGAGATATAATGTCTACAACATTCTACATACATCCTTCACTTGAATGATGTTTGTTGTTGGCGATCTTGTAGAGTGGATGATTGGTTTCTCTATCGATTGCTTCTTGGAATTTATAATAAACTTGGCCCAATATCATGATTCGATTGTGAGGTGCTTAGTTGACTGGAAATTGGGTTAGACAATACTTGGCCATTAATGGTCAATCATGAATCTTATGGTTTATGCTTTGGTTCTTGAATCAAGTACTAGGTATTCTGATGTCCTCCATTTTTTATTTGAACATTTTATGTCAATTTTCACCGTGTCTGATTTTTTTTTGCCCCTCTTACAATTAACACGATAAGATGACCTTTGTGGTTTAGACATTTGGTTATCTTTAGAATTATTCCCTGGTGTGAGTGATATTTGATGTTTCCTTTCCCTTTTTCCATCCCCTTGGTTTCATCAAATCATTGAGGAAGGCATGATATAGTTTATTTAAGAGCCTTTTGATTTGTGCGGAATATTATTTTTTGGTTCTTTCCACTATGGGATTTCCTTAGGGTTGAAAATTAGTATGGGAAAACAAGTTAGCGTTGTCTTAAGGTTGAAAATTAATATGGCAAAACAAGTATCATCAAGACATTCTAAAAGGAATAAATCAGCAAATATTACAGACTAATATAAATGTATTTAAATCATTCTTTTCATTCCTGAACGTACCAAGTACCAGATCTGGAAATGTCTGCTCTTCACCACCATGGATTAGAAATATAT
>LPNX010954231.1:166498-180026 GCA_001517045.1 Pseudotsuga menziesii
AACTCAAAATCATTATTTGTCCATTACTGTAAAGGCGATGTACTAGAATATTTTCCTAGACTTGTTGATTTCACCATGATGTTGAACGTAAATGATAAATAGAGAGGAGCACTAAACAAGCTACAATACTTTGTAGGAAATTGAATGAGTAGAGATATAATGTCTGCAGTAGTCTGCATACATCCTTCACTTGAATGATGTTATTTCTTGGCAATCCTAACATCATTCAAGTGAAGGATGTACACAGACTGCTGCAATATCATGATTCAACCATGAGGTGCTTAGTTGACTGGAAATTGGGTTAGGTAATACTTGGCCATTAATAGACAATCATGAATATTATGGTTTATTCTTTGGGTATTGAAGCAAGTACTAGGTATTTTGATGTCCTCTATTTTTATTTGAACATTTTATGTCAATTTTCACTGTGTCTGATTTTTTTTTGTCCCTCTTACAATTAACAAGATAAGATGACCTTTGTGGTTTAGACATTTGTTTATCTTTAGAATTATTCCCTGGTGTGAGTGATATTTGATGTTTCCTTGCCATTTTTCCATCCCCTTGGTTTCATCAAATCATTGAGGAAGGCATGATATGGTTGATTTAAGAGCCTTTTGATTTGTGTGGAATAGTCTTTTTTGGTTCTTTCTACTATGGGATTGCCTTAGGGTTTGCTGCTTAGGGTTGAAAATTAGTATGGGAAAACAAGTTAGCGTTTCCTTAGGGTTGAAAATTAATGTGGGAAAACAAGAATCATCAAGAGAAGCTAAAAGGAATAAATCAGCAAATATTATAGACTGATATAAATGTATTTAAATCATTCTTTTCATTCCTGAAAGTACCAAGTAGCAGATCTAGAAATGTCCACTCTTCACCACCATGGATTAGAAATATATATATGTTGTAGGTTACCACTGGGGAATATGCCTCTGAACTGCTGGGTTATGCACTATAGAGTAGCACTGAAGAGGTTGAAACATCCACTCTACAAGATCTCCAAGAAATCAAAATCATTATTTGTCCATTACTGTAAAGGTGATGTACTAGAAGATTTGCCTAGACTTGTTGATTTCACCGTGATGTTGAACGTAAATGATAAATAGAGAGGAGCACTAAGCAAGCTACAACACTTTGTAGGAAATAAAATGAGTAGAGATATAATGTCTGCAGTAGTCTGCCGCTACATCCTTCACTTGAATGATGTTAGTTCTTGGCAATCCTAACATCATTCAAGTGAAGGATGTATGCAGACTGCTGCAATATCATGATTCGACCATGAGGTGCTTAGTTGACTGGAAATTGGGTTAGGTAATACTTGGCCATTAATGGAAAAACATGAATATTATGGTTTATGCTTTGGGTCTTGAAGCAAGTACTAGGTATTTTGATGTCCTCTATTTTTTATTTGAACATTTTATGTCAATTTTCACCGTGTCTAATTTTGTTTTGTCCATCTTACAATTAACATGATAAGATGACCTTTGTGGCTTAGACAGTTGGTTAGCTTTAGAATTATTCCCTAGTGTGAGTGATATTTGATGTTTCCTTGCCCTTTTTCCATCCCCTTGGTTTCATCAAATCATTGAGGGAGGCATGATATGGTTAATTTAAGAGCCTTTTGATTTGTGCGGAATAGTCTTTTTTTGTTCTTTCTACTATGGTATTGCCTTAGGGTTTCCTTAGGGTTGAAAATTAGTATGGGAAAACAAGTTAGCGTTGCATTGGGGTTGAAAATTAATATGGGAAAATAAGAATCATCAAGACAAGCTAAAACAAATAAATCAGCAAATATTACAAACTAATATAAATGTATTTAAAACATTCTTTTCATTCCTAAACGTGCCAAGTAGCAGATATGGAAATGTCCGCTCTTCACCACCATGGTTATATATATATATATATATATATATATATATGATTGTTGTAGGTTACCTATGGGAAACATGCCTCTAAAGTGTTGGGTTATGCACTACAGAGTAGCACTGAAGAGGTTAAAACATCCACTCTACAGGATCTCCAAGAACTCAACATCATTATTTGTCCATTACTGTAAAGGCGATGTACTAGAATATTTTCTTGGACTTGTTGATTTCACCGTGATGTTGAACGTAAATGATAAACAGAGAGGAGCACTAAGAAAGCTACAACACTTTGTAGGAAATCGAATGAATAGAGATATAATGTCTGCAGCAGTCTGGATACATCCTTCACTTGAATGATGTTAGTTCTTGGCAATCCTAACATCATTCAAGTGAAGGATGTATGCAGACTATTGCAATATCATGATTCGACCATGAGGTGCTTAGTTGACTGGAAATTGGGTTAGGTAATACTTGGCCATTAATGGACAATCATGAATCTAATGTTTTATGCTTTGGGTCTTGAAGCAAGTACTAGGTATTTTGATGTCCTCTATTTTTTATTTGAACATTTTATGTCAATTTTCATCGTGCCTGATTTTTTTTTGTCCCTCTTACAATTAACACGATAAGATGACCGTTGTGGTTTAGATAGTTGGTTAGCTTTAGAATTATTCCCTGGTGTGAGTGATATTTGATGTTTCCTTTCCCTTTTTCCATCCCTTTGGTTTCATCAAGTCATTGAGGAAGTCATGATATGGTTAATTTAAGAGCCTTTTGATTTGTGGGGTATAGTCTTTTTTGGTCCTTTCTACTATGGGATTGCCTTAGGGTTGCCTTAGGGTTGAAAATTAGTATGGGAAAACAAGTTAGCGTTTCCTTAGGGTTGAAAATTAATATGGGAAAACAAGCATCATCATGAATATATATACTAGATCGGCATAAAACTTTGTTTCATAGAGCAGTATGGGTGAACAATAGAAGACTACAAATCAATGATAAGTTAGGGATAATATTCATTATAAAAGGACCTTTAGGTAGGAAGAACAAGGCATCAATTCATCCTCCATTGGATTCCTTCAACCATTCATCTCACTCCCCTTCATTTGTAGGTCTCAAAATATTTACTTTGGGAACAAAGTACTTATACAGTTCGATCAAAGCCATTAGCTATGCAAGATGTTGAAAGTAAGGATATTGTTTCATGTTTCACTTTTGTTGTCAAAAGGAAGTACCAAAGCTAGTCATTATGTGCACATGGACTTAATGTAGGGAGAGAAGTCATGTCTACTTTTTTGTTCTTGAAGGGGAGCAATGATGAAACCACAATAGTGGTTTATAGATGGCAATCATGTAATGGAAATCACAAGGAAACTGTCAAACATTGGGAAGAATCATTGCACTGACAGGGGCCCTTAATGCATAACAAACTTGGTATTTTAGGTCCAACTGGGGTTGTTACTTCTCTTATGCACAGATCCAGATATTTTTAGGGTTGTTTTGTGACCTATAGTTGCAAGGAAATCCACCAAAGACTGTCATTTGCTATTCATCTCCTTCAAGAGACTGTCGAGAATCACCTAAAGCACAATCCAACTTGGTTTATAGGGTCTAAAATTAAATGGTGTTGGTTTTATTTAGGTTTGTTTACCCCCCTTTTGTGGAGAAAAAGAACCCATAATTCATGATATTGCTGTAAATTATTGTTTAGGAGGTTGGAACAACCCTTATTTATTACCAGAATGAAGGTTTGAGGCTGTTGGAGTGCTCAGGCCTACTCTTTATGTCCATATTTGTGCCCAGAATTGTTTGTTAATGTCATTTCAACCCTCAAATTCAACCCAACATTTCTCAAAGCCTGTTTTTGCCATTGTTCATCACTTTTCTTAGGGCTATTCATACCCAGAACTGCCTTTTAACCCTCCAATTTGGCCTAGATTTAGAGGTATGCCTCTTTGGTTATGGATAAGTGCACAAGGGTGCCCAAGATGTTAAAATAGGGTTGCTTCATACCCTTTTTTTATTGTCAAATAGGTTTTTTTGTGCCCAAAATTCATGTGGATGCTGCAATAAGGCATATGAATGAGATTTTAGGGTTGCTTTCACCCACAGATTTCTCATTTTCACAGCTAGAATTGCAAATACCGCATCCTATTGCCATTGATCATCATCTTTTATTGTTACAATGTGCCCAAATCTGAAATTTGGCCTAATTATAACTGATTTGCGATGCTTTACTGTTTGTTGTGACCTTCAAAATGCTCCCAAAGTGCTCAGATTTGTCCCTTTGATGCTCATACTTGATTCTAGAGTTTTTTATGCCCATAGGACTGCCCAACATTGCTCCTAGTGTGACATTGAAAATACCAAGTTTGTTCTAGAAGCCCTAAAGAGGTCCAATTCACCTTGGTGTACTGGTTTATTGTTAGAGGAAGGCCTTCTCTCATTATTTGAGGAACATTCACCCTTGGAGACACATGCATAAGGGTAGTGTTCATCCCTACCAAATGAGAAAGTCATCATTTGAAGCATGCTTACACTCTTTTATACACCATTTCATGAGAGATATTACATGCTTGGAGGTTACTCATTGAGCTCGTCCACTTGGAAGGTTGTTCACATGGTTCATGCCCTATTTTGTGAAGAACGTTTTTGTATTTGGGGGTTGCTTTATAGAATGACTATTTTGCACATGGGTGGAATCTAGGGCCTACAAAGCAAGTTGTGTTTTACACCAAATAGTGTTATGATGTATAGGAATCCTACCAAGCTAATTGACTCGACAATGAATTAGTTTTAGAGTCTCGATGTTTATATTTCTAGGTTAATTTTTTTTTGAATTTAAGTGTCATGTATGTGACCTGTGCATTCCCACATTCACTTGGTCAATTTAGTATGGAATGGGACGAATTGACCATTTTGTTACCGATCCAGTCAGTCATACCCTGATTTGCATGGTTCAGGACCAAACTTGTCACTCGAATTATTTCAAAGGTCAAGTCAGCTCGGTTGGGGGTCAACTCGGTTGACTTGGCCGAGTTTGAGTCTGAGTCACGAGGCTCATTGTAATATTTTTATCGATCAAGGATTATTCTATATGTTTCTATATTGTATATAGAAACACACTTGATTAAATATGCAACTATTATTGTTGAAAATGGGGTAGGATAGTAATAAGAACACCTACATATCCAAATACACAACCACCATAATCGCTTTAACATTCTACATGTCATCATACTTGCTATATGTGATGTATGTTTCAAACATATTTCCAGAGACGTGAAAGAATTGGTGACCAAGCATATTTCCCATCCATTTATATTTCCAAATCCTTTAGGAACACACATTTATAATATTATATAAATATTTGTGAGCATATCATAGTGCCCATGTATAACATGATATCATTTGTGATCCTACCCAATACATGTTAGGAAAAGGCAATGCAAGCAATAAGTGAGAACGAAGAATTGTATGTAACTAAAAGAGGGGCATACATAGTAATTTTTTATAATTTCCAGTGTATTGTTGTAGGATTGCCACTATGCAAATAAGGCATTGAATTGATAGTCACAATCCCATTAGTATCATAAATTTGGGAGAGATAATAAAAAAATCCCTACACAAATATTAACTGATAAGTATGGTTTTGGTGTATCATTTGGAGAATAAAATCCTATAACAATAGTTGTTATTAGTGACTCTTAAAGGGTCCTAGATGAGATCTAGGCACTTTTATGCCCTTCAACTTTCAAGCTAAACAAGACATAAACAACAAGTATGTGCACCCTAGAAAATATGGAAAAGATCATAAGACATATTAGGTAAAATGGATAATCATATACAACATCACAACATCATTCATGGGAAAACTAAAAACCACTTACAACCATCAAAAGTAAGGGTTACAACAACAACGAGTGTAGAGTAAGGAAAGAGGAGTGGCCAGGAAAATGAATAATCGGGCCAATGTAGAGTGGAAAAGTGACCAGATAGAAGTTTGGAAGAGGAGATTAATCAAGATTCCTTAAAAAAGGAATCATGTCAAAGATGCTTTTTGATGGAAGTGACCAACATACCAACTCTGTATCACTTCTATCCGAAGTAAATGTAGATGAATGCGAAGATATGTTCTTTGAAGGAGATAGTCCATTAAAGGAGAACCTCCATGCCCTGTACAGACATATATTGGCATAAATTGCAGTGTTATATTTGATGCATATGCATAACATATTGTCTCAAGCTTTACAACGTTGAAAGGCCAAAGTACAATGGCCACAAGCATACATATGAAGCTTATGAAGCCTACCCAATTCATGTTAGGAAAAGGCAATGCAAGCAATAAGTGAGAATGGAGACTTGTATGTAACTAAAAGAGGGGCATACATTAGAATTTTTAGGGCTACCAAATTCCCACACCTATTAACAAAACTCATTCTTGACAAGATTTTTCTTTAACAAGTTTTTTTCTTACAAGTCTTTCCAATTTTTTTTGCTGATAAGTATTTCCAAGTTTTTTTGCTGGTATTTTGCTATGCTTATGCCAATTTTTTGTTCGGCCATGGTGCAGGTAGAACCAAACAAGTATTTGTTAGACCTGTCTTCCTCTAGCGAAGGGAGTTTGGGAAGGCTAGAGGAAAGTGAGACGTCCAGTAGATCTACAAGGGATAGATTAACTAGATGTTAGAAGATCAGAAGAAAATTCAACAAATGCATGAATTTTTTTCTCCAGGGAGGGGGGTCATGTTCCTATGATGATGAGACAGTGGGAGACATCGACGTGCCCTTAAGGTACCAACACCTAGTGAAACAATGGGTGCCTATTTATCTTCCTCAAGTAAACACCGATTTTTGTGTGAATGAGAGGATATATAGAATTGCACCATCATCATTGCATGGATTGGGGTCGTTTTCCATGGATGGCATAAAGGTTGGATACGGTAGATGTACAGAATTGATGGAGTATGTTGGACCCTGTTACAACTACAGTGATTGGATGCGCCTGGTCCAATATACATGAAGTATGTGTAGATATGGGTTGTCAGCGAATTATATACAACGGAAAGACAAAGCTCAAAATAAAGGAGCAACGTTGTACATGGATGGAAGGCCAAAAACAACTAGTAATATTGTGGGGTTTATAAACAATACACAACTAGGGTCTACACTAAAGCAACCCAACTGCATATTTGAGTCATGTGAAGAAAACCGTCTCTTTGTATGTGCAATTAAATCATTAGCTGCTGGCGAAGAACTACTTATTGATTACAATTTGAATCATGTAGATACAAACAATGTTAGTATGGTTGTGGTACAACAAACAATTTAACCACCCTTTTATTAATTATTTAAACATCTATAGGACTTTTCGTTAACATATAATTGAAATTTTCTACTTTTCATGTTTCCTTATGTAACTTTTAGCATGTTTTTGATGCAGGGTTCTCTCAGGGGAACCTCCATCTCCGTAGATGTTTTTCGACCTGAGTCAAGGCAGCAGGTATACATCGATATTGCCAATATAATATTAAATTTAGGATGGACATATAGATACATTGTTATGTATTTTCATTATTATATTAGGTTCGTTTATATAATATTATCTATTTCCCATGCAGAGTGTTGATCAAGGAAGCCAGCCGGCTATTGATCAGCTGACTACAGCATCAGGGCAACAGCCAAACATGAATGTAATTCTCCATTTCAAATACTTTAAAATCATAAACATGTATATCATGACGCATAATGTTTATTTTGTTATGTATTATTTCATTTTTATGTTTGCGTTCATGATGGTAATGTTGTCTACATTTTTTATAGATTGACCGGGGAAAGTCCCCAGCTGTTGATCAAACAACTGGAGCCTCGAGGAAACCAGTAAACCTAATTGTAATTCCACATTCTAAATACTTCAAAAATTTACACATATAAAACATGTAGCATAGTGTTTATTTTTGTTCTGTATTTGTTAGCTTTTACATGTTGTGTTCATTGTGATAATGTTCTCTACTTTTTTTGCAAGTGGTTGATCGAGGTAAATCCCCATCTGTTGATCAAACCACAGCCTCGTCTAGGTGTCAGGTAATCCTAGATGTAATCCCTAATATAATTATTTGCACACACTATTGCTTCGAAGACTGAGCAAATTTTTTATATATTTCAATTGCAGACAGGGGATTCCATTTATGAAACAATGTCTCAAAACTCTTTATAGAATGAGGTCTCTTGGTTGATGAGATATAGTGAAATTAGAGAGTCTGCAAACCCGTTGAGGGTGCTACAAAAGAGAAGTGAAAAAAAATTGAGGAACTGACTCATGTGACATTGGCAGTTCCACTAACATAAGGGATCGAACAAAGGATTCAATTGTTGTTACAACAATGTAAACACGTGGATGTAAGTTATTCAATTATAATGTAAATTCCTTTATAAAAGATTTATAATATCTGATTTTATATGCTATTGAACTTATAATACAATGGTTTGAATTTACAGTGTGCTATGGATATTATCAGTGGTGGTCAAGGCAATGTTGGTCCCAGTGACCAAACCACTCCACATACACCACATACTACTCCCATATTGTCCACTAAACCATCAGCAACATGCTCTGTGATACCCCCGATGGTAGCGAAGGGTGAAGCTGATGTTTCCCCACCCACAACAGATGCTGCAGAAGAAGGGGTAAATGCAAGGTTAGATAGAGATGTGGAAGCATTTCTTGGATCTTCTCGTGTGACTAGCACTGGTTCAATAGTGTGTACATTTTTGGTGAATGAAGAACTGGTTCCAATAAAGATAGAGAGGATTCCAGGTCATTATAGATTGTTCAATTTATTTTTTATAATTTGTGTCTAATATACCGATAATAGTTTTTAATGTTGACTAATGATGGCATTACTGTTTTGCAGGAAATGATATATTTTATAAAAATATGAATGATTTGGCCTTGGATATCTTCGATCCCACCAACCGCACAATGTGGAACAAGCAGCCAAAAGATTTAAAGGATGATTAGACTAATCTCTTGGTTAGTCTGTTCGGAAAAGATACCTTCGATACATCAAAGGTCCTACAGAAGGCTAGAAAACATCTGAAGATTGTCCGAGACTAGTATAGGGTTCACCTAGAAAAGAACCCTAGGTATGAGCGCCCTCCAATGATTCCATCTATGGAGTGGAAATCCCTGGTGGAAGATGGAAAAGAGAACAGCCTAAGAAAATTAGGAAAGATACCACCAGGTGGAACAAGGAGGTATGCAATACATTCAAAAATGTAGTGGTAAGCCTTATTATTACTAGTTTTTATATCAATTTTGGTACATCGACTAATGTATTTAAAAACTTAATTAGGCTCTCGAACACATATAAGGCCACAAAGGCAAGAATTGAAAAAATTGGCCAACACAAGCTTGGGCCTGGTGGTTACTCCAACTTGGAGGCCCGATATGTAAGTATCGCAATACCCGAATCCGCATCCAAATATCATACAGATTATTATTTTTGTTTTGTTCTGACAAAAAATGTAAAATTAATGACATCATGCAAATATGAAGGCTGACCGGTTCAAATAATTTCTTAGTGCATATTACATGAAGCTTGGCTTCGAACAGGGCTTTGACGCCATTGTTGAACACTAGAGAAGCTTGTCTGGGCATACTGAATGATCTTCTGTTGATCCATCTGGTGCCTAGGTATGTGAAAACTGTATAGTTTAATGATAATTTATTAATGCTCATGCAATTTGTTCCTTATAAATAAATTAACATAAATTATTTATTCCTTTTTGTGAAGGAAAGTAATGATCCCGTTCATGTCGAGGATGTACATGACCAACCAAATGAAGATCATGCTTCTCATCCTGGTAATGAATTTATTAATGTGCTACTATTTTTTATAGACCATTGTAGATGATGAACATTAATTCTAATTCTACACAATTCAACTGCAAAGCATGTAGATGCAGATCATAACACAGAACAGGTTGGGCCTGTACGAGATAATGTTGAACATGTTGATGTTCCCATGGCAGGTAAAACACACATTTGTAATGTTTTTTTAAATGAATTACTTGTATTTATCAAAATATAAATATATTAATGAAATATTTTGACATTATTGCAGAAATTCATTGCCCCTCGCCTGAAGTTCAACATTGTGAGCATACTAGTAGGGACACCGATGATTAGATTCAGGAAGATGTGACTCTAACTAAATATTTAAAGAGAAGAAAATAAAAAAGGAAGTGACAAAACAAATTTTGAATAATTCTTATTTATAAAAAAAACATTTAATAGTTTTTTCCTCTATTTCATGAATGAATGTTTGAACGAATGCTTTACTGAATGGTTTACTGAATTTTTTTTCTGCCACTGACTAAATGAATGTTTTAACGAATGAGTTAATGAATGGTTCAATGAATGGTTTTTTTAGTTGTTGAATGATTGAATGGTTTAATGAATTATTTAAAGAATGATTTAATGAAAGCATCTTTCAACTATTGAGTGAAATAATTTGTAGTAGATGCATTGTTATTTGCATTGTAGATGCATTGTTATTTGGATTGTGAAATAGTGAAATAAATTGTTATTTTCAAGTAGATGCATTGGGTTTGGGGAGTTAAGAGTGATGTGAGGGGGGGGGGGAGGGGCCATAAGAGCTTCCACCTTCATGTGGTTGGTCTTGTTTAGTAGAGAATATTAAATTATTCTCGAAATAGAGAGGAGTTCAATGAATGGTAATGAAGAATACATTAAAAAACATCTATTTCTATAATTTTAGTGTATAATTTTCAATATTGCTATTTGACTCCTCCATTGGAACTTGTTACAGATAGCGTTGAGAAACATTTCCATAGTTAAAAGGCAAGAAATGGTGTTTTGATTAGATCGATAGCCTTATATACATAGTATTTTTGCTTATCCATGTTTTATCAGGTGATCTATTCTTAACAATTAATTTACTTGAATAGTTGAATAGTATTGTAAATTACATTGTAATAGAATTGTATTTATCATAGATTGGTTTTTTTTATTTTCATAAACAAACATAAATTTATTTGATGGGTCCTAACATGAAACTATTGCAACAGGACAAAAAATGAAGTATGTTGAATGATGTTTTGAAAGGTAAAGCATAAGAAGATAGTGTGAAGATCCACAGATCAAGGTATAATTATGTTTTCTTTTGTTTGATTGAGCTGTGTATTGGGTATTTATGCATGTGCACACACATACATTTTGTTGATGATGATGATTACCATACATTGAGGCGAAGTTTGTTCTATCTGATCTAAACAATTACCTTAAATATTTTGATTTATCATGATAACTGGCCCCTGGGTAATACTTTACCAATTCCATATAGCTAGGACAACAAAATTAAATGTAGGCATTTCATTACAAGAAGTATGATAGGCTTTTTAGTTTGATGGGAATATGAAAGGTCAAAAGACAGAAAAAGATAGTTAGACTTGTGAGGAAAATGGTATATGAAGCGTTGTTTCCCTATTATTCAGCATGAGTATATTGTTATCTGCCCCAGTTTATATTTCTCCAGTAGTTTTGTAATTTTTTTCTTAATCCCATATCTTGTTCAACTTTCATGTTTAATTGTGCAGTGGAAAACCTATGTTTATATTTGTGCTTATACCTGTACGTTGTGAGTTGGGCATGGTACACATTGGTATTTTCAGTTTCCATTGTAACTTTCCACCCCAACATCACTGTGCACTTTATTACTCATAATTGCTAATTTGTTACAAATTCTTCTTTGTGCAAATATTTTATTAGGCATTTATATCTTTCTGTATTGCTTCCAACTTATCACCGAGTTTAAAGTGGTCACTTAGAGAAAACATCTCAACTATGGAATACAAGAGAAGAATGACTGCAATGATAATTATGGTAACAAAGTATTGAGATCTGCTCGAAAAAATAAAGATCTATTTGCTACTTTATTTCTGGAAGGCATTGTTTGAACGCTTAAGTTATAAAAACTGTTTATTTTTGTTGTTTTCAGGCAATCTTCCAAAGGTATCCACGACCTGAAAAAAAAAGTATCAGTCATTTTCACTTATTTACAATGATAAATCACTAGATTTGGTATGACATATTTTCACTAAAAGAAACATTTTCACATTTGTTGGAAACAATTTCAAGGTTCTTTCCCAAGGAAAAAATGTTTTTATTGAAGAAAGCCCATTTGCAGCCATGAATTTTGGTGGTGTTGATCCTAATCACTTCAAGGCTAAACATCAATATCCTCCTGTTACTCGAAAGGGTTACTGGAAGGTATGTAATAGAATCATGTTAGTTTTCCAAGTTTAAGATTGACTGTATTTAAGGATAAACACATGCATACCATATTCTTTGTATGAGTCATAGTTACTAGTAGGTATGTCATGGGATTAATATACTCTAATAAATTGATTTTGCTATTTCCTTCAGTTTGACATGGGAGACTTCCTCATTGATGATCAATCAACAGGTCAGCATACATTCCATCTTATTCAATTGGGCACATGATTGCTTCTTAAGGAATCTTATGAAAATATTGATGGCATTTTATGAACATTTTGTTGCAGGTTTTTGTGCTGGAGGTTGTGTTTCTATTGCAGATTCTAGAACTTCTTTGCTAGCTGGTCCATCGATAAAGCGTGCATACCTTTTATCTTTTGTAAATTTCTTGTATAAGTTAGTGGTGTTTTCTAGGTCTATGCACGATATGGTATTGCACAGGGGTGTGGCACATCTGATGCTTGTATGCTATTGCACTGTGTGATCATTGTACTATTGCAATGTGTGATTTCCATGCATGATGAATATTTAAAATTATATGCATCTACCATTCTAGGTGAAAATTTTGATTTCCATGTACGTTCTTAATAAACAACCCTTCCATCTTAGCAAAAAACTCAGTAATATGCTATAGAATCCAATTGGCTCATTTTGAGGGAAGTTTTTCTTCAGAAAGAAAAGTATGCAGATCATATTTCCAATGAGATAACCAATGTAATCCCATGGAAACGGATATTGGAACATGGGAAACCAATACTTGACAAGTTGTGTATGCCATTTAACTTGAAGGATAAATGGAGTAATATGAAGAAGAGTAATTACTGAAGCATGTACATACATGGATGAATTAATTATGTCTATATTGTTCCCAATCCTCCTCTTTGGAGGAAAAATGCTTGGAATCTCATGTGTAATCTCAACATATCCTTCTAGAATGCTACTCAATTATACTAATACTTCCTTCATAGTGTCACATTTTTCAACATTATTGGAATTTATGCCATCTAAGACTCTTATTTGCACCATTTCATGACACTCCTTGGTATCCTTTATTACATTTATGAAGTTCTTTGCAAATAACAGAACTTCTCTCTAGCCCTTATATTTGATTGACAACTAAATTATTTTTCTATCCTTTATAATGTCCTGAGTTCTTCTCAAGTGATTTATATCTCCATTGGGCATCCACAAGCTACTTATATTTTACATTTTAGTCCTTCGGTTCACTTGGACTTGAGCATGCATTTTATTTATATGTTTGACAAAATGATTCTATATCATCACTCATTTGGATATGTTGAGTGAAAATATATCATATCTAAAACACTAATTAGATTATTTTGATGCATAAAATTCAATGATCACCGGC
>LPNX010954241.1:0-32183 GCA_001517045.1 Pseudotsuga menziesii
CCAAAATACAAGACCAAGTGGGAAGATCCCCACAAAAGAGCAACGCCAAAAAAAAACCCTTAGGAATTTCACACTTCTTGTCCAAGAGATAAGTGCGAGACTCCGTGTGTGAGATAATGAACCTAGCCGTACATCTATTTATATGAAACATGAACCTAGGCTTTCCATTTTAATGTGTGTGGGATAATGTCTTAAGCGTCGCTTTCCATTTTAAATAATTAACCAATTACGACAAATTATTAAATGATTGAGCATTTTAAGCGATGTCGCTTAAGTGACGCTTAAGAAATTATTAAATAAATGGGCAATTTAACCGCCGTCGCTTAAGCGACGCTTAGGAGGATATCCGTCGCTTAAGCGACGCTTGAAAGCCTAGGTGTCGCTTAAGCGACGCTTATCCCCACCATTTCAAAAAAAAAAATTATCTTTCTGATTTTTGGCACGGTTAAAAGAAAAAATCCACGCGCCGTCGGAAAAAACCATCGGATTTTGGATCGAAATGTAGTAGTGTTAGATCTCCCACCATCTTGGAGAGTTGTCCAACCTTGGCGACTGTCATCTTCTTGACCTGATTCTGGTGGGAACTCTATGATTGTGCTTTTGATGGCTTCAGCGAGTGCAATGCTGCTCTGTTCCTGGACCAAAATTTCTTGCTCCTTTTCTCTAAGGAGGGCCTTGCGTGTTGTCGCTTTTCTCTTTTGCTTGGTCACTTTTCTCTTGGTGACTAACGAGAGACTGGGATCCATGCCATAAGTCTCAGCCTCGACCATGGTTTTGACTTTGTTTATGGCCTGTATCAGCTGGTTGATATGTTCAGTGAGCTTGTTGGTCAGTTGCAACTGTTTCTTACTTATTCCTTTTAAGACGGACTTTGCAACCTCTGCAATGGAATCATACAACCTATGCTTTCCTCTTCTTGCGTGGATGCTGCTCTGCATTGTGTGACTCTTCGCGGGCCTTCTTCACCTCCTCATAAGTAGGAGTATCATCTGAATCATCATCCTTGTCATCATCATCATCATCGGATCTCGGCATCTGATTTCCTTGGTCATCGCCTCTGACATTGCCTTCTCCATCTTGCTGGTCATTGCCATGACCATTCCTTTAGCCATTTCCTTGACCATTTTGTGCATAAGTTCCTGCGCCAACGTTTCCACCTTAGTTCATTGGCGGGTCTTCTTGGTTTCCACCTTCATCCATCAGCTCTGCTAGTGGTCCGCACCATTCTTCAGGCCACTCCTGGACAATTGCGTCTATGTCTGTATTAGTGATCATAAACCTTTCCTGGTGCACTTGCTTAGTCAGGCCCTACTTGGGCTCCAAAATAATGTTATATACACTGGTCTGGAAGTTTATGAATGCCACATATCTATGCACCGTCGTAGCCGTTACTTTGTGGGACCACTTGATAACATCGTGTAGGGCCTCACCATGCAAAAATAACTCAATATTATTATCTGTCTGGCGGATCTTGTCCTCCTTATTCTCCCAGAAGTTCTGATACTTTGTGCCAAGGAAAAGCACCGAGACATCCATCGGCTGGTAGTCCGGTGGGTTGGACCACAGAATAAAATATATCAGGATGCGCAACTAGGAGTAATGAAATTTGGCCCTAGGTTCCTCATGCACTTGATCTGCATCATCTATCAATTTGTTTAGCAGGAACTGCGACCAATTGAAGGTGACTCCCACCACGCATTGCTCTGTGATTTCTATCACCCCAACGGTGTACTCAGTAGGTCTCATCTTGCGCAACAGTTTGCAAGATAAGATTCTGGATGCAAACCTTACCATATTGTCCTCTATGGGGGAAATGAGGAATCCCCTACCTGTGGGATGAAGCTCATACTTCTTCTTCATCTTGGACGCATCCTTGTTCTATTACAAATATGGTGAAGGGTCTTTCCCTGTCTTTGGCAGGTCCGTTATTGATGAGATGATATTGACGTCGACAGGCTAGGGTCGGTCGAGCCATAAACAACCCCTGTGAAAGCAGACAAGGAGCTACTTTACATACATAGTTATTTGTGTGCTATGCCCAAAGTGCAGCGTGAACAACAAACTCAGCAAGCCCTCATGATCGACACCACTGGCCCACTCCATTGGTACTAAGAGCTAGGGATCAGTCATCCTGGATTGAACCATAACCATATAGTTTTTCCTTACCAATCCCGCCTGCTGGCGGGTGTCACAATCCTCAAACTGTAGCTTGGCTATCTTTGGCATTATGTTTAGCAAAAGGGGTACACCACCAAGGATGCGGGGTGTTACCAAGGTTGTGTGCGCTTTCTTCAAGAGCCTCACTCTCTGCACGTCAGCCTTCCTTGACCTGACATAGTGTGGAAAGTTCTCCTCTTCTCTAGCGGTGTTGGGATCTCAGGGTGGTGAGTTTGGTGCATCCTCCTCCATCAGGTCTTGCTTAGGCATATCCAGAACGGCCTTAGCCTTGCGTTTCTTTGAAAGTTGTGGCCTGGATGACTCTCTCGTTGCTCTCTCTCTAGCCTGTCTCAGCGGAACGAATGGTTTTAAACCTGCAACTAGCAGATTCTGAATAGGGTTCGACGTAGGGCCCGAATGAGGGGGTGGGACAAGGGATGAAACAGCCATAGGGACAGGTTGCTTCCTTGTTTGTGCCATTGATTATAGTTCTGGTTTTGGCTCGGGTTGCTGTACCTCGGGTGATTTGATTTCATTTTTAATCAGACACGACTGGGCGACAATTACATCGAAAATCTCACTGGCACTAGAAATCTCGATGACCATGGATTTCAGCTCGCTCTCTATTATAGGATTTGGCTTTGTCAACTCTCGGCTCTGGTTCTCTCTTTCTCTCTCTGTTTGCATAAAAGAGTTCTTGGTGATGAAGCCTCATATTTATAAGTGCCTATGTGTCCTGCGATCGTCATTTTGATGGGAGATTGGGGTCTTGTCGATCATGTGGGCTTCTTGTTCGATGTGTTCCTCATCAATTTGACTACTCGAGTTCTGCACTGTACCTGTCAGGGAGGTTATGGTAGTTATGACGAGGACAACTTATGGGACCAAAAATCATGCTGTCATTCTCCTCATATCTCATCGAATTGATGATGCTTAGCTGTCATAAACGCCTCAATATTCACTGAATATTTTCACTTTAATGTCGGACAACCTGTCATTCCTGCTTTTTCATGCGCTTTACTTGGTTTTGTTGCAGACGTGCGATAGAACAATTTCCTTGCGTTCTTTTCTCTTCTCTCTCGCTTTTTTTCCCCCCCGCGTAGTGCAATCTTAGATAGGCATGCCGCGACTATCATAGTAAGGTTTTAGGCGACTTCCATTCACCATACATGCGACGTATGTTCTATCTAGTTTCTGGAGTTTTATTGCACCCGCATTAGTAATGTGCGCGATCGTATATGGCCCTAGCCAATGCGTTTTTAACTTTCCTGGATGTTTGAATAATTTGTTGTCATACAACAACACAAGTCATCTAACTTTGAATGGATTAACCTGGATATGACGATCATGCCACGGTTTCTGCCTCTGATTTCGACAATTTGATGGAATCTTGCGACGAAGCATTCCTCTTCCATTTGAATAAGCTGCAACAACCTTTGCTCAACAACATCTCCTTTGGTCATCTATGTTAGTGCAACAATCCTTAGACTCGACACAATGTAATCCATTGTAACAACAACTTCCTGGCCATACACCAGTATGAATGGGGTGTGCCATGTTCGTCGCTTGCAAGTTGTGCGGTATGCCCACAACACAACTGACACTTTCTGGTCCCAGTCATCTCGGCGCATGTTGCACACTTTGGTTAATGCATTCTCCAAAATCTTGTTGAAGGCTTCAATTGTTCCATTCTCCCGAGGATGATAGGTGTGGTATTCTTATGCTGGATATGTAACTCTGTAGCAAGCTCAACAATCATTTTGTTAAAAAAATGTGTACCTTGGTCACTAAGTAGAATTTTGGACAGCCAAATTTGGTCACCACATTTTCGAATAAGAACTTTGCTTCTGCCCATCTGGTTAAGTAGTCTGCCACAATGATAATCTAGCGTGCGCAGTTCTCTTTCCTGGTGGACTGATTAGTCCGACGAAATTGACATCCCACTTGTCGAATGCTTGTAGTGTTATCTGCGGCGCAAGCGGCATCTCATCGCGACGCGATGGCTTTCCTGTTCTCTTGTAGATATCACAGCGCTTACAGAAGCTCTTAGTATCCATATGTATGGTTGAGCACCATAGTCCTGCTTGTAATATCTTGCACATGATTTCCTTTCCTGCATAGTGTCCTCCTGCGACACTGGCATGTGCTTCACTCATTACCCAAGGTTGTTCATGGTCGAAAACACATCGACGCAGTATTTCATCTGTGCCTAGTTTGTACAAGTGTCCAACAATCAACCTATAATCAGCAACTCTGACAACCAAAAGTTTCTTCTGGTTAGTGGATAATCCTTCAGGCGCATAACCTGTGCTAAGGAGATGGATGATAGCGTTAAACTCCATATTCTGATCATCCATCATGTGGATTGTAAATAGTTGCGCGTCGGGCAAGTTATCCTACAAACTGATTGGTTCTTCACCAGTCTCTATCTGTGACAGGTGGTCTAGCCCGACATTTAGTCAACCAGGTTTAACTATGACCTCAAAGTCAAACTCTTGAAACAGGAGGAGCCATCGGCAGATCTTCACCCCCAACACTAGCTTGTTGACTAGGTACTTCAATGTCGAATGATCAGTGTACATTGTGAAGTGTCGTCCCAACAAGTAATGTCGAAACTTTTGTAGTGCATAGACCATGACGAGGCCTTATTTTTCTATCGTGGTGTAATTCTTTTCTGCCGTTGACAGTTTTCTGGTAGCAAAAGCAATAGGGTGGTCAAGTGTACCCTCTCCTGGCCGTGTCAATACAATGATGAGCGCGACAGACGACGCGTTGACATGGACATGGAACTTCTTCTTCCAGTCTGGGAATACAAGTATTTGCGCAGTGGTCATATTTTTCTTTAATTTATCTAAGCTCTCCTGGCAAGGCTCCAACCACTGAAACTTTGCACGTTTCTTCAACAACTTCTCCATGGGTACAGTTATTTCTGCATATCCTCTGACTAATTTCCAGTAGTAGCCTATGTGTCCTAGTACTGATCTGAGTTGCGTGACTGATGTGGCTAGTGGCAAGTCAAGGATAATCACAATTTTTGTTGGGTCGACCAAAATTCCATCGCGACATACAACGTGACCCAACAACACACCAAATGGTGCACAAAAAATACATTTCTTGGAATTAAGAATGATATGATACTGGCGATAACGACCCATCATCATGCACAAACTCTCAATATGGTCTCTTACTAGACCAAACACAATCCAATCATCAAAGTAGACCTCAAGAAATTTATGAATGAAATCTTTAAAAGTAGAAACTACTATTCTAGAAAAAATAGCAGGTGCATTCTTGAGTCCAAAGGGCATTATCGTATACTGGTAGCATCCCCATTCTATGAAGAAGGTCATTTTATGGCGATCCTCCTTCGTGATTATGACTTGATGATAGCCAGAGAAGCCATAAGTGAATGAATACATCTCTTGTCCTCCGACGATTTCCAATACTTCATCTGTAAATTGTATTGGGAATGGATCGTGCAGGAATGCATTGTTCAACTTCCTTAGGTCGACACAGATCTTGAATTCACCTATGGTTTTCTTATCCTTGATCACTATAGGGATGATCCACTTTGATTCCTCAACAGGTTTAATGATCCCTGCGTCAAGCATGCGATCCAATTCTTTTTTTACCTTTTCTTTATACCTCAGATTCAACCTATAAGGTTGTTGTTTGATTCGCTTAGCATCTGGTCTCAGGGGTATTTTCATCTCTCCCATGTTGCTAACTATTCCCTTCATCTATGAGAAATTGGTAGGAAATAGGTCCTGATACTCATGCAGCAAGTCTGTGATTTTTGTGACCATCTCTTCATCCCAATAATCTCCTATATTAGCGAACTTCGGGTTCTCTGGCGACCTAATGTTTACTTTCTTGATTTTCAGTGGCTTGAGGAACTGGTCACTTAAAATACCACTTCCTTCTACTGCGTGTGTACCCTCTGATTCTGGTATGTTTATGTTAGTCGGGTCATCATCTGGGTCTCCAACTAGATTATAATAGGCCATATATTTCCTGTATGGTCGCACTGCACTGGTGGGAATTTGCCTCTTTGACAGGGATTTTAGAAAATGTCTTTTCTTTTATCATTTGAAGCGCATCATCAACTGTAGGTTGCTCATCAATGAATACAAATGTGTGCGCGAACTGTTTATCTACTTCTTCCCAATCCTGAGTTCCTTTTCGTAACTCCATAGATGTATACCAGCTTCGGGGTGTCATTTCCAATGTGTGAATGAAATGATGGACCCATTCTTGACATGGGTATTCTGTAAATACGGTGCGATAGTGATTTATGTGCTCGACAGGGTTTGACAATCCTGTGTACTTGTGACTCACAGTGGTGACTTCTTCACTGAATCTAGCTTCCATCAACCTTCGACATTGTAGCCATTCTGATATGGACTGCTTGTGTGTACCCCACCATCTAGCAGGCGTAGCTTTTAGCACATGGTCTAGCATAGATAAGCACTGCGAGTCTGTGACGAGTCCTTCAAAATCATGTAGGAAGGTCGCAAGATTAGGAAAACCTCCATAGGTGGGTAGCTCTCTTAGCTCGTTCTGCACCCGTCGCACAAACCTTGTAACTCGGGCGCACCTTCTCATAGAGACCTCATGCAATCGATTTTTCCAATTCTCCAAGGCCTCCCCTCAATCGGATGTGCATGAACTAGCACTCTTCTAGCTCAGGTTTCCATCTATTGTTGGAATGATATAATCTTCTTGTAAGGTAGTGACATTATAGATCTGGTTAAGATAATCACCTTGTCCGTCATTATAGAAAGGCTTGACGTATCTTTGTCCCTCTAATGGATCAATGGGAGACACTACCCTCATCTCATCATCCTCGAATGAGAGAATCCTCTTCTTGAAATTGATAATGGTCTGATCATCTATGGCCCAATATATCCCCAGCAGCGCGAGATATGGATTTTTGTCATCAACAATGTTAATGAATTCAAAGTCTACAAATGTGTGCAACCCTTCAATGTCGGTAGGGACTTGACTCAACTGACCAATTGGTAGAACCTTTTCCTGATTTGCAAGTCGCAACTAGAGAGGAGGCCAGTCCAAGTGCGACCTGCCCATACTCTCCCAAGTTTTTCGTGTCAAAATATTGACATCCGAGCCTAGGTCTAAAATAATGTAGTCCATGTCGTAGTCTCCTATCTGCGAAGTAATTCTTAACTCGCGTCCAGTTTTAAACTTCTTTTTAACGTGGTTAACTCTCGTTTCTAGTTGCGACTCTTCTGGGGTTTCTTCTATCAGTGCTTCTAGTTCTGCGACAACATCTTTATCTTGAATTGGCGCTAAACAACTTGATAGAAATAATTTCATCTTACTAACCTTTTTTCAAGATTTGCTTCTGGAATAACTGTTGGAAGCGTTCATGCATCTCCTTGACTTCACCTGAAATTGATGATTGTTCTTGATCTATGAACTTTGGTTGCACATCCAAAAATACTTGCTTCTATTTTTGAACGTTGAATGGTACTTTCTTTTGCGCCGCGGGTCGTACCTACGGTTTCAATTGTTCCTGCGATACATCCTGATCAGCTCCAGTTGTAGCACCTCCTCATGTTAAGACAACAATGCTTGTCTCTCTTAGATCAACAACAATCATCTGGACATTCAAGTTAGGATTTAGATTCAGGTTTTTCACAGGGTTAGGGCTTGCGATAGTCCTAGCCTACCACTTTGTAATCAATTGAGAACATTGCTCTACATTATGGTCATGTCCTTTACAATATGAACATGTCTTTGCAGGATCTTGGAAATCTATGGCATAATGACCTGGTTGTCCATAGTTATAGCATGTAACATGACCCCTTCCTTAACCAAATCCTCCTCCTCCCCTTCCTCTGAAGTTTCCACCAACCCTTCCTTGTGGGTGTGCTTGCTATGGGGGGTACTGGTTCTGTTGGTAGTGTGGCTGATAGTGATTTTGTTGCACATATGGTTGTTGTGGAGCATACTGAGGCTGATACTGGATTTGGTAATGATTGGGTGGGAACTAGGCAGGATGATATGATGCTTGCGCCAGTTCATCCTGAGCCTGCCCGCCATTCTTCATCAAGTAGTTATCTACCGTTTTTTCCTTCAAGAGCTGGTATGCTCTGCAATCCTTCTCTTCATGGCCTACTGAATTACAAAATTTATAGAAGAGGTTTGCTGGAGTACTACAACTTTTTGCAAGTATATCAACTCCTCGTCGTGATGTCCTCTTGATTGGCATATGCGACACCAGGGTATTCCATGGGCACTCAACGAGTTTGGCACACCCAATACGATATAGTTCATGTAGGTTGGACAATTATCCTTGGTGTGTCCATCCGTTCTACATTTTGTACACCATAAGTCTTCTTGGGATTCCTTTCCCTTCTTGATATCTTGAAGCTGTATCATCAGATTAGCCAGCTGCGACTGAATCTGCACCATTCATGCTGCACCATCATCGATTGGTGAAGCTTCCAGCTTCATTGCCAATTCTAGCGCTTCTGTATGCGATTCAATCTTTTGTTGCATAAATGGGCCTTATATGTGTGGTAATAATGCAATAAACCACTCTTTATGCTGTACATTCGACATTTGGAAACTTAATTTTTCCATCAAGGTTTTAAATTGCTGGTCAAAGTCCCATACTGACTCTGCCAATGACTGTTTTATCTTCTTGATTTTGGTGATACACTGCAACTCAGATTTAGGTTTTTTGAACTGAAAAATCATTGCAAGTTGTATCTCTTCAAGGGTATTCTGTGGTGCTCATGGCTGTACTACATAGAACTTCATAAACCAATCCATCGCATGACCCCTCAGAGTCATGATCATCTGTTCTTTCCTCAGGTCCGCGTTGTGAACTAGGTGAACCATCCAAACAGCTTCACAGAGGAACCAATGATGCTGTGGATCCTCTGCTCCATTCCCATTGAATGTGGGTAACCAGATATCATGCCCAGCCATTGAGTTGGCGTTGGGGTTATCTAATAAATTTAGTGGGGGTGTACCCTCCTACGCGCTAGTGGCAGTACTAACACTATTAGTATTAACAACTCTTTCAGGAGATGAGGCTCTAGACCTTACCTCTAGTGATGCTCCTGGTGTGATGTAGTCATGCCCTGATCTTGGTGTCTTCACAAGATCTTCAGACTCCTATGTCCCTTCTGAAATTAGGCTGTAGTTCTCCTCTTCATTGCAACACCCTTCCTCCAGTTGTGACTGAAGTTCGTGCTCACTTTCCTCGAACAGACTAGGAGCTCATCAACCTTCCTCTGTCTTTCTTCTTTTCCCAGATCTGAATCTCCTTCCACTTCTTAGGACTCCATCTTTTAGTTTAGGTTCTGTACTTCCTTGGAACATCTCAGCTCACCATTTCCCATTGTCTTGATAGGTTGTCTGCGGCATATCCTTCTTCCTAGGTGTGTGACTTAACTACTTAATTGCAGAATGCCCTTCTCATAAATGAGCATCTTGATCCATGTACTGATAGATAACAAATATCTTCTTCGGGGTCCTTGGAAAAAATTTCTTTCGACCTCACTGTATGAGGTTATAGTCTGTACTGCAAACTCAGTAATATACCCTTGTAGAATACTGTCAACCCAAAAGTCAATAGCTCCATAGATGGTGTTACTTACACTTGCTATCTCGCGAACCAACTGACCACTCAACTCAACCGCTTCTCTTCTATGGAAATTTGTCTGCCGAGTTTCCAACCTTGCCAACCACTCGTGCAACACAATGGGAAACTATACAAAGAAGATCTCATGAATGTCAAAATATATGTACTCGTCCACCTAGTTTTCTATGCTCAACTGTGATCCTGCGCTCTATTCTTGTGCAAAGGCTAGAGTCTTAGACTCCATCCAGTCCTCTATTTCATTCTTTGTCAGATGCCAAAACATTAAGGTCCCGACAACAGAACCATTTGTTGGCATCTTTCCCCTTCTTGTCTCGACCCACGGTTCAACAACAACACAATACCAACAAGACACCAAAGGACATCGTCCTGACAGAGCAAGCTCAGTCGGCAATTCCTGTGAGGCAGGCACAGTCTCACTTGAGATATATTCATGTGTAATTACCAGAACCATGTTTTCATAGTTGGCGAGGGAATTACAGTCCCTTGGCGTGTGGCCAAGGCGTCTGACAGAGATACGAGGATGGAGTCTATTACTGTGTGACATAGGTGCAATTGTGTGCCACAATTGAAGCACAACACAACCTTATCCTTAACCACTTAACAACCGGCGCAACCATGTGACACAACTGATTCCTTATATTTGAACGACAATGTGCGGCTTATACTATGACATAGTAGCTTAATCACAAAATCATACATAACCTGTCGACGATGCATTAGCATTCATTCATTCGCTAACCGGTAGTATTTCGACATACATTCAACAATAACCATCAACTATGCAGAGTAAGCAAACATTCACATAAGCATTCAATCATTCAACAACATCCATCCAGTCGACACAGGAAATTAACATGGAAACCCATCTGGGAAAAACCACCAAGCTGCTCTTCATTTGGCATGAGAAATATAGGTAGCACCTTGCAGTCTGTGACTTGCAGGTTGTTCTTAAGACATGTCTATTTGACTCAATCTTCTTTCTCTCACGCTCTTTCGTTTATTCTTCTATCTACTCCTACTGATCCACACACAGCCTGGATCGACTCTTCTACTTTACTATCTGTGCACTCAGCTACAGATTCCTCCTAATACTAGCGGTTTGTGCACTTAGCTGCAAGATCCATGGCTCAATAGCCTCCTACTTCTACCAGACTCCTCTATGAGTATCAATACTGAAGCTACCTGAACATAATCTGATCTAACAAAATCTCTAACAACATCTACAAAGTCTAATTGGATCTACTTCTTGAAGCTACCTCTCCAAGCTAACCCTTATACAGAATGGGTTCTTCCTATTTATAGTATTTACAAGACCGCGCAGGGTCGATTGAGTACTACTCAATTATTACAGACACAAGTGGCTACAAAATATCTGCAATTACATTGATGACAGGCCCAACTGGCCGCAAAAGTACTGGTCATAACTAGCCGTAAAACTGCCCTTGGTCTTCTACTGGTTCGTCCTTCTGTAGTCTTCAGTCGGTTTGTACCTATTTCGCTTTAACTCTTCTACATGCCTCTTCCACCTACTCAGATCTGCTTTCCTCGTCGCAGCTATCCTCATCACAACTTCTTCTGCTCTACACTCATGCTTATTCCTTTATCTATTTTTCTCTCATTGTGTGCCCTCTTTTTCTCTTGCGTTTGCGCGACAAATTATTCCTTGTGCACTTTTCCTGGCCCAACATATTGGAATGATCATGTTGCTATCTATGTTTTCCTTAATACCACAAATGCAAATACACCATAACATGTTTTCAAAAGGTTCGTATCCTACACTGTTCTCCTATAAAGTAACTAAGTTCAATACCATTGATTTTTTATTTATTTTTCATACCTCTAACCTTTTCAAATTTTTATATACAAGGTAAGGATGGAAACAATATCTAACAAGTAACTCCACCCAAATCACCATATCTATTTTTCACATCTACATAGACATACAAATGTATATATAGATTACTATTTCATAAACATTTACCACAATGCCAAAAATAGGAACATCATTGTAACTAAAGATGACGAAGTCATGAGACAATATAAAGAAGTAGTCCAAAAGCAGGCTCTAAAAGGTAAATCTATAGTCACTGTATTCAATACAATATCTTCATCCTATAAATGATACATAATAAACTAAGAAATAACCAAATTTCCAAATCAGAAAGAGCTCGACAAGTGAAATTGCCATTAGCAGTAGTGCATCAAAAACAACACAACAATCTACTTCACAAACATAAGTATTTATGCAATATTTTCACATCATTATTAAAAATATATATATTTCCATTTTCATTAACACTAACTTTAACTGTTACATTCAGGTCAAAAAAACCTTTAATGAGCACAACTTTTCCAACAAAAGAAATAGAGCAACAACAAGCAAAAAAGTATGTCTAATTCAATTCACACTATACCGAAATGCAATGCCAATATGTCCTAACTTTATATCAAATAATTTGACCATGTACAAAGTTTCAACCCTTGACATCATATCAATTGAGGACCTAAACAGTCATAGAACTAGACAGATATTCATTGGTGACATCATGGTCACTTACAACACATTCTTAGATAAAAACAATAAATCGCGACCAATTATGTGTGTCGATATGACTAATGAAAAAGGAATCATGACAGTTACGGTAACGGTGCCAACACAACTTATACAATGCCATAAGAAAAAATTGATAGCTAGTAATGACATCCACATAACAGATTTCAAAATCATGTCGAAGACAAACTATGATCATGGTGATTGCGACCGTATCATAACTTTGAATTAAAAAAGTACCATAGAAAAAATTCCATCAATTTGCAATGAATATACTTTCATACCAAATACAACTGTTAAACAAATGTCAGAAAAAACAGATCGCTATCTAGTTGGAACAATTGGCGTACTTGTAACAATTGCGAGAAAAATCAGGACACAACACATCTACCAATAAGAGATGGCAGCTCAAATGATGACAAATCCACGGTAATACTATATTCCACAATATACTACTTATTTCATCATTCCATTTTCAAAACCCATGTTTACATTGACTGAAAATTATAACTTCAATCTTGTTTTGCATTATAGCTACAATTTTACGAAACATATAACAATTATTCATGTTAATATAATAAAACCAATTGAAAAATGGAGCATTTCCTATGATTCTATGCAAAAACATCACAAAGGAAAAAGACAAAAAGGAAACAATATTTCGAACAACAAAATCGACATTCAGCACAGAACTCAAAATAGAAGCTATTCAGAATTTACAAAAGCTAGTTGGGTTGACAAATGTTGTAAGTATCATCTGTTAGCTTTATTTACATATACCTTTGTAACAACTAACAATGAAAAAATGTTTCAAGTTCAAGGTGTAATAACAACAACAAGTGCATATTCAACGTCATTTGAACCTGTATGCATTGAATGCAATTCCCCTGCTGGCACATTTGCAATGATATAAGGATTGCTAATCGCCTGTGCAAAATGTAATAAGGATTGCCACTTTACATATTCACATTGTATAAATGCCACTATCAAAACAACATGCAATATTATTATATCTTGCATAGTCGGTGATCCTATACTGCAAGAACTGATTCCTGGACTACAACAAATTTCCTATGACATATATCTACAAAATAAACCAGCTACTATATACATGCTACGTGATCTTCATGTCCAAACTACTTTACACTCAATGAAGACAATGTACTGTTTCATATTGGATAAGATAAAGGTAACATCTCAATTACTTTTGCATGTCTCTAAGAACAATTTTCATCCACAATACAAATAAACAATACTAAAAGGTACCTTATCTTGCAGGTCCTCTATTATGCATATCAGTGAACCAATGCATATCTCATGATATGTGCACATAATAACAATTTTGACAATATGTACATATACTAGCAGTTTATGTGCACAAAATATCAATTTTGACAATATGTATATGTATACTAGTAGTTTTATACATATACTTCCATTTTTGTAATTTTTTTTGACTTTCAACAATATGCACATAGACTAGCACTTTTGACAAGACTACTTTACACAGTATCAATGCATGATACTGACAATTTTGTATTTTGTATACTAATAATATGTACTTAGTATTGTAAACCAAATGGCAGGGACTTCGTTGTGTTTAGATGGTGTAGTGCTTTACCATCTCTGAGGGCCATGAATAAGTCACTAGGTAAATTTTAATGTACAATAGCTCATTTAGAGCTTAGTTTAATAATAAATTGTGTTTTGTTTTGCATCAAATTTTGATACAGTTTTCGTCTATTTTGCATTTTGCATTCATATCATAGTATTCTAAATTACCATAATGAAATAACTACGAAGATCTAGGATTCATGTTTCATATGCAATGTTTCATCCGTGGTTTCTTATATTAACATTTATAAATAAATATGGATAAGTAGAATACATGGAAGGTAGTTCATGTAGCTCCCACGATTACTTTTGAACAAGCCTCTGTTTTGACCAAGCCTTAGTGAACAAACTAATAAACCACCCTGCCGACCATATCTTATCATGCTGGCCCTAGGAAACCAATGGGTTTCCTAGCCCCTGATCCCACAAACCGATAATCACAAGAGCAACTTTCCTTGGTGAAATTTTCCCTAATTTTCCATTTCCATGGAACAATAGCACATTTTCCACAGACAAATTCCCTTTGAGTTTCCCACCTCCTCCTTGGAGTTGTCCCCCTCCTCCAAGCCTCTAGTTCTTCCCCTCCTTGAAAAACTTCTACTTCTAAAAACCTCCAACTTTCCTTCACCCCTCAATCCCCAAAAATCCCCCCTCCAATAATCCCTAAGCTCTTGCCTATATACCATTTTACACCTTCATTAGACTTCCCGCTTATTCCACCGCCCTCCCAAAACATTCATTACGATGGCATGTTTTACAATCTAACTCAAAATAAAATATTATTTCTTTTGTACTTCTTTTCTCGAGCAGTTCAATGGTATTGAAAATACTTAAGTTGAACTCAATGGGTTGAATGTACATCATTTAATGGTTCTCGAATCATTCAATTTAGGACCTTCATGAGGTGGTGGATCCATTATTAGTCTTATCCTTCATTTAATAGGTTTGAATAGAATAATAATTAAATAGTTATCATGTTGACTCTTCCAAATTTGAAGTGGCGGTTTGATTAATTTACAAAAAAACTAAACTTGGATTCTTTGTGTGACACGACAGTACTGTTATTAATACATTTATTTTGATGAATCTTATCTTAACTTACTCGGTACATTAAATAAACTAATAATACTTTCACACGGTTTTCGATCAATCACTTTTATAATATTAAACTTGGTAATTAGATATTTCGACAAATTCGTTCATGAATTTTGTAATGGACAATTTATTTTAGTTTAATTATAACATAATAATAATAATAACATCAATTACTACTTATCATAATAATAATAATTGAGGGTAAAAAATAATATCAACATTTATTTGTTTAATTGCTAAGTACCCTAGCACTAATCTAGCACCCTTTTATCAATACTCAAGGTACATTTAATGGTTTAATTAATCACAATTAATAGTTAAACAATACAACTTTCCAAAGTTAATGTTTATCAATGATACTTCATATTGACAACACTTCTTTTACTTGCTTATTACAATGTTTTCATACCATTAATGAATAGTTTAATTGACTTATTCTTACACACATCCAACAACTAAACATCCAATTTATATGAATTTGATCAAGGCATAATTATCATATTTGCCTACTACAACTTAAACGATTATTCAACATCTTACGTATTTGTATATTGATACTAGTGTGCACGTGCAAGGTGTGCATGCATGGCCAATATATGCACAGGTCGAACATGTACTATAACATACATAATCTTTCCTACGCATAACTACTAACTAATACTAACAATCCTTCACGCAAGCTGAACAATTATACATATATAAGATAATTGCTTTAACATTCTCAATTATTTAACATTTACTTCCTTTTATGGTTACATATCTTATCTTTGTGTTCTTATTAACTTAACCGGTCAAACAAGACATGTACCTACTAGCACTAACTCGATATCAGGAACCACCCAACCCTCAATAATACAAACTAACATATCCTCCCATCCTAACCTACTTTCACATCCTCCATTTCCTTCCTCTGCTAGTACAAAGTGGATGTCAGCTATACTGACCTGACCACATAGAACTTGAGAGCGGTAGCGTCGGATAACTAGCAGACCTATGCTCACCTAGAAGGCATCCAATCGTTGTCATCACAACAACTTGGGGAGCGTGCATCAACAATTCCCTCCCATGACCTCGGGTATTATAGTGACATAGGGTGGGCAATACATCCATCCCTCTCAAGATACTAGGTCTATGCCCTATCAAATCATATTGTGTTGCTATCGAGATTATTGGAATGTGTCGTTGTATCATCACTTTGGTAGTTAAGTCTCTTTGTAAAATATGTATTTCATCACCCTTCATATCACGTATCTGATTATTACATAGCCCCTGTGTCCTGCGGGTTAGTACTTTGAAAACATACATTCATAACAATGTCTACATTTAATCAACAACTGGTCCATATTATCAACATCATTTCCTTTCACCGCATAAAACCATTAAATCAATCACATATTGGGTGGGTATCCATGTACCACATCATACATATCACAACATATCAAGAATGACAATCAAATATACATTGTCATTATGAAATAAAGGAATCTCATGGTAACTACAACATAGTAACCACATAAGCATAACAACATGAAAATGATAACATCATAACATCCTAATCAGAGCATCTGCATAAGCATAGTAACATCATGAAAATGATAACATCATAACATCCTAATCAAAGCATCTGCATCAACATAGTAACATCATAAACATAGTAGCAACATATAATCAAGTCTAACATGTTGAAATATAGTTTACTCAGTCTAGCTGAGTCCAACAGATAATAAGCAAATACGGTGTAATAATTCTGTCTAATAAACATGCCTAGTCAAAATATGGGGCATTACATACACCCACCCTTCAAAAAACTTCGTCCCGAAGTTATGGTCAAAATAGTGAGGGAAAGTCTCGACCCACATTTTTTTTTTGCGTCCTCCTAGGTAGCAAACACTTGGTTATACTTGTCCCACAAGGATCTAACTTGGCCAAGCATGTCAATGTTATCTTATAGTCTTACTTCTTTTATCCCAAGGTACTTGTTCTTATATTTCATCTAAAAGATATCCTAGTATTCAACATCACCTCCTCAAGGCTCCTTGTTTATAACACCCACAAAGGTTCATTATGCCTCACTAGTGTGTTTTTACGGTAATTTACTTGCTTTTCAAAATTTTATAGTCCTTTTGGTATTGCGATTCATAAGATGGTATCTCCCATATAGCATTTACTTTGGTTCTTGGGTTTTCGTTATGACTCGTTTAGCAATTGCTAGCTTAATTTAATTTCCCTCAAACTACACCACTTACTTCCTCATAATTATTCATCCTTTATCATACTTTGCTACTTTATTTTCATCGAGCTTTAATATGTAGATTGTCTTTATTTCTTATGATATGCAATTGCTCACATCGTACTTTTATCAAATCATACATTTATCTTATGTCATTGTGCATTTTGTTATGCTATTATTGTAAATAACCTACTCATTCCACATATTTAACTATTATTTATTAATTTATGTATACTTGTATCTATGTATTCATATGTTATCCACACGACTATTATTTGCTAATACTTTGTACCTTACCATTAGCCGCAACTAAACTCTTATAGTTAGGCCATTTCTTAACATTATTTCTATATTGATTTTCCATTTTATGTTATACATTGAATTACTTATTCCTTTTCTTTATGTCTACTCTATATATTCTAATATATCCCTTCCTACCATTGTCATTCATTGCATATTACATCTATCATAATCTTTAATCATCTTTTAACTTGAAAATGCATTACTAAATCAATACATCCAATCCGATTACAACTTACATGCCTACCACCCACTTGTTATGTTTCAAACAGTTCCCGGTACCTAAGCCACTACTATACTTAAGTCATTATTGTATTCCGTATAACTTATCCCCAAATTACACATCTCCCACCATATCCTCACTATTATGTATAATTACCCTTTCATGATGTTTACTTTTACATCATACCAATGCTCAACGCATATTTATTCACACATCTATTCCTATGTCTACATTGTATATATAATAAAACATTTACACATTTGAACATATATGTTTTTTTAATAATAAAACATTTGAACATATATAATTAAACATGTGAACATCTATTTAAAAAAAAATGAATTTAACAATACAAAAATAAAATATATATTAAAAATAGAAATTGTAAAATGTTAAACATATATTAAAACTTTAAACATATTAAAAAAAATAAAAAAAGATAATTTTTTTATTTAACCTGACCTTGCCCTAACTTTTAGTTGCTCACTACTCCTTATTCCACAACTGACTCTTCTCCCGCATCCACCATGCAGCTCCACCTTCCCCCTTCTCCCATGTAGGCCTCCAGGCGGTAGCACCCTCCTCAGTCACCCATCCTCCTACCTACTAATCTCTTCCACAGGTCACTCGAGCTTCCACCCCATGTACCACATGCCAGCTCCTCCCAATGCCACCTTCTCCTGTCTCCTTCTACACTTGTCCTTCCGCCTATCACCTGCTCAATGGCATAAGGGAGCCCACGAGGAAGAAGGGGACTTCATGTATTCCACATGGGCTCCATGCATTCCCTCCTCCCACTGTTCCACTGCAGGGTGCCTCCCACAAAGGCAGGTCACTCCCTTCTCGCGCATGAAGGCCATTCTGCTGGATGCCTTTAGCCAGGGTTTGAGCTTCCTCCCTTTAGGATTGAGAGGGATTCTAGGTATGGATACATTGGAATCTAAGTCTAGGATGTTGGCTCCTAAGGTGTCTCCCTTAGTTCGTTTCAATCGCCTTGGATATGGTGGAGTGGATAAGTGCTCATACCAACACTATGTCTTAATTTCCTGTGCCACAAATGGATATTATCCCTCACATATTTTGACTAGGAGCTTTGCAACTGTAGAAATGTCACCTACTCGCTAGGTATCCATTACATCTCTTAACTTATGTCGCCACTTGCGATTAAACTTGGTCGAACATCTTGGCAAAGCTACTGCAATCTCCTATTCATTGTTTAAATGGGAAGCTGGTTCGTCGGGTTGGTTGCTCTACTTAGAATTAGAAAGAACAGAGCTTACAAAAACACAGAGCACGAGAAATTTGGGGAAAATCTTATGAGACTATGCTCACAAATTGTATTTATTAAGCAAAGGAAAATTAGCGGTTACAACAAAACAACAAGGAAATAGGATCTACATTAAATAACTGGAGTCTATGTAGGTAACTGACTAGTACTCCATTATTTCCAAGTCTCCCCCTTAATGGAGAATGGATTCACTGCTACACCTAACATCTCCCTAAACAGCTCAAACTTAACCTTTCCAAGAGGCTTTGTGAAAATATCAGCAATATTTTAACAAGTATTATAATACATAAGAGCTATTTCATTTGACTGCAGCTTTTCTCTAACAAAATGAAACTGATTGCCAGCTTATCATGCTTGATTGAACTTTGATTATCACATTTGATCATTGTAGGTTCCTTTTGTTCTTCTCCAACATCTTGAAGAAGTCTTCTCAACCAAACAACTTCACAAGTTGTTGCACACAAGGCTTTATATTCTGCTTCCGTAGAAGACAAAGATACAATCATGCTACTTTTTACTGCTCCATGAAACAATTCCGGATCCAATGCCAAATGGTGATGGTATATTTCGGATCAAGTATATTCTGCTTCAAGTCTGGTTGTGGTGAGATAATTCAAACTACCCACCATCTGTCTATACATAGTTCCATTCACCTCCTTCGAACCATCATCCCAAGAAAGTTTCACATTCTGCTACATTGGAACAATAGAATATTTACACTGATCCATTTTAAATCTCTTAAGTACATCTTTGACAAACAAAAGTTTGGCCTGCATGTCTCCAGAATTCAAGACCTAGGCAGTAATGTAACTCACCAAGATATTTCATTTCAAAAACTTGTGACATATGCTCCTTGAATTCATCTATTGATTTCTCTGCATCTCCTGTAATTATTAAATCATCAACATATAAGGAAATCAATACTATATACCCATGCTCATCAAATTTGGTATACAGATTTGGATCACTCTTGCTCCTCATAAAGTCCCGTTGAAGAAAGAAAGAGTCTATCTTCTCATACCATGACCTAGGTGCCTGTTTTAGTCCATACAATGATTTTTTTAACTTACACACTAAGTGTTCTTTCCCATGTTCCACAAACCCTTCAGGTTGAGTAAGGTAAACCTCCTCCTTTAACTCACCATTCAAAAATGCAGATTTAACATCTAATTGGTGTAGCTTCCAATGGTAGTTTGTAGCTAAAGCAATTAACAATATGATAGTATTCAATTTAACTACTGGTGCAAATGTTTTAGCATAATCAATACCTTATGTTTGTGAACACCCCTTTGCCACCAATCTAGCCTTATATTTTTCTATACTACCATCTGATTTAAACTTGGGTTTGTATATCCATTTGCATCCAATGGGATTTTTATGTTTAGGCAATTCAGTCAATTCCCAAGTATTATTTTCCATTATAGATTCATATTCTTCCTCCATTGCATTTCACCATTCATCATGTTCATTGGCTTCATTAAAACTCATGGGTTCTATGCCATTTGAAATGCTACTCATTAGGGCATAGTCTCTATACCTCTATGGGAGATGAACCTGTCATGAAGATATTCTCAACTAATTATCTTCCTCCCCACTTTGTGAATATTTTTCTTCACCACAAGGTGAACCCTAACTGTTGTCTCTTGACGTGTCCATATCACTGAGTCCTTCTTTCTTTTGCTGTTGTCTCTGCGGTTGTGGTGGCTGCTGTTGCAATTGTGGTTGCTGATGTGATGGTTGTTGCTACTGCTCTTCTTTAACTCCTTCATCAAGAAGTGTATGCCATTCCTCATGACTGTTGTTGTCATGATTTCCTGCTTCCTGCTCATGGAAAAGTACATCTCTACTTGTAAATTTGTGAGTAGAAATATCAAACAATTTGTATGCTTTAAATTCAGAACAATACCCTATGAAAATACATTTAATGGCTTTAGCATCCAATTTCTTCCTATTCTCCTTTGGAATATGTGCAAAAGCCTTACACCCAAATATTTTCAAATTATGAACTGCAGGTTTGGAACCATACAAGGCTTCGAAAGGAGTAATATTATCAAGACACCTTGTTGTACTTCTATTCTTTAAATAGATTGCAGTAGTTATGGCTTCAAACCAAAATGCATTCGAGATATTCTTACCTTTCATCATACTATGTGCACACTCTACTAGAGTTCTGTTTTTCCTTTCAGTAACTCCGTTCTGCTGTGGAGTGCTGGGTACTGTAAACTGCTGTACTATTCCATGATCTTTGCAATATTTGATGAAGTCCCCAGATTTATACTCTCCCCCTTGATCTGAGCGGAGGATTTTGATGGATTTTTCTGTTTGCTTTTCCACCATGTTTCTAAATTCCTTAAAGTACTCGAAAACATCACCTTTTCTTCTAAGGAAATAAACCCATGTGTATCGTGTGCAATCATCAATAAATAACAGAAAGTAAAATGCACCTCCTAAAGACCTAGTCTGCATAGTCAGCAAACATCAATATGCACAAGATCTAACACATCTCTCTTTTTCCTACCAGGGTTAGAGGGAAATTCATCTCTGTGCATATTTCCCAATGCACATCCTTCACAAGCAACATTCTCATTCTTTAACATGGGAAGTCCTTCAACCATATTCTATTTCTGTAATAACAATAAATCATGATGATTTATATGGCCATACCTTTGATGCCCAAGACTCCCTGTTGGCATAGTTGCAGAAATCAGTGCATGATGTTCTTTGCTGGTAACGTCAAGCTTGTATAGTCCTCCTACTCTGAATCCCATTGCAACAGTTCTGTATTTGTCCAACAGATCCTTCACTATACAATAATTCTTAAAGAATTCAACCTTCAAGTTTTGATCTGTAATGGTGGACACATAGATCAAAATTTTCTTTATCTCGGGCACATACACAACATTGCGAATGTGACGAACAATACCATTTGGCAATGTTACTGGAATATCTTCGTATCCCTTGATATGATGAGCGCGATCATCTCCAAGATATATGCTGGCACCATTCTGTGTTTCTTTAAAATTAGTATACCACTTCTTATTACATGTCATATGTACTAATGCTCCAGAATCCAAAAACCAGGCATCAACATCATCAGTTTCAGTAGATAAGGCAGCATTAGACACAAATAGTCTAAGATCCTATGGATCAAAATTCGGGGGTTCATCAATATCATCACTAGCAATAAACAATTTGAGATTAGGTTTTGAAGAGTCTTTTGCAAAATGACCTGAATATTTTCTAGGTTTATTCCTAGCTTCATCACTCTTCTTCTTCTGACAGTCTCTAATAATATGTCCAGGTCGATCACAATAAAAACAAATCTTTGACTCATTCCTGTTAGATGGCATACCTTGATTTGGTCTTGGATATTGTCTTCTCTGCAATGAAGTGCCTCCTCTTCCTCTTTCTCCTGATTTCCCTCTCGAGAATCTCTGATTTGACCACAGTTCCAAGTCTGAATTCTGTAGCTTCAAATTCGCACACCTCTCTTCCTCTTGCAGCAAAATACCTGTCAATTCTTCAAAAGTAGGAGGTTTCTCCCTTGCTGCGAGACCTATTATAAACATCTGATAGTCTTCTAGCATACCATTTAAGGTAATTGTGACAAGATCAGTGCTGGAAACTTTTTCTCCTATATTTCCTAGCTTGTATTTCACCTCTTTAATGCGACCCAAAAATGAACTAACAGATTCATTTCCATCCATTTTAATGCTTAGCAACTTAGTTTTTAGGAAAATAATACGATTTGTATTGCTAGTTTTATACAAATCTTTAAGCGATGTCCACATTTCAGCATAAGTTTTAGCTTCTCTGATATGTGGAATTATGCTATCTTTAATAGACATACGCAACAATACCTTGGCCTTGTTCTCGCGTTTATCCCAATCTTGGATTTGTGCTGCTGTCACACCTGCAACCGCATTGGGTTTCGCTTCATCTCCCTTTGCAATCGCCCATACACCATAAACTTCCATCAAGGTCTGCATTTTGAATTTCCAATTGATGAAATTCGAGCCATCTAATTTATTAGCTTCAATGAGGTAGGTCTCTGCCAGCGGATTCGACATCTTTGCAAGTGTTGGAGGCATAGATCGCTTTCCAGGCATCGATCTCCACACAAGACCTTCTCAGCAAATGGATCTTTGTAGAGATTCCTCTAGTAGCAATCACAGCTACTCTGATTGTTCTCCTTGGCAGCACACTTCATCGACTTCTTCAATCTCAAACTACACTTCAATATTAAACTACAGTGACTCTAGAAAGAGCTATTGCAGACGACAACTCTAGTATTCCACAACAATTTCACAGCATAGCTCCTTTACACATGCATCTATTACAGCTCCTTCATATGGCAACTGACGTCTCACACTTCAACCTCACGGTAGCAAAGTGCAGTGTGTTTCCCTCAATACTGACACCCTCTCCTCCATTGCGCAGATCAGACAACAACTCAGGCAGGTTATGGATAGGATTTGAGCAGAGAAACAGACAAAGAGGGCATTGGGGATGAAGTATTAAGGGTTGTTTGTTGAAGGTTCATCAACTTTTCCATCAGCTATGGATATTATACCCATCATGCAGTATAGCGATCACTATGAGCTCTTCAAAGATACTCAGTTGGTAAATTTTGGTGTAGCATGCTTAATACATGACATACATATCTACTATAAAATCATAAACAAATTGATTTGAGTTAGTGGTAAGAAAATATGAAGGCAGTGTAATTGGGAATTAAGTCTGGTCTCTGTAGGGGTTTTCTCTCTGGTCGCCCCCTATTCTACCGGTCTAGACTGGTATTATCCCTTGACTCAGGCCTATTTCTTGTGGTGTCTTCTGTGGTTTCCGATGTGATTTGGACCGATTTACGGGCCCTGATACTTTGGACTCATTGCCTGTGGTATTTGTAGGCCCTGTATCCTGTGTGAGCTTCTTCTTTGGCTCCCGGTTGGGCCTTTGGCCTGTTTTCCCCGGTCTTTCTCCTGTCGGGTTGGACGTCCTTATTGTTGCTGGGTTTTTTTTGTTTCCTCTCGGAGGTTATCGGTGGTATCTGGCCTATTTCTGTTGGGGCCTTTCCTTTAATTGATGACATTTGTGGTCATCCTAACCCTCTGTTTCCTGTCGGATTGACTGTTTATCAACACCTCTTGTTTGTGCGGTCTTACGGGGGGCTTGTCTCGGTCATTGGGATCTCTGCTTGTGGCTAGGTACTATTGGTTGCCTTACCTGTGATATGGGTGCTTTGACCAAGGATTGTGGGACTCATCATCCTATATTGAGACACCATCCTACCTCCTCTCGTCGAAAATCCAAAGCCCTTAAGGCCCTGGAGCTGAAACCCTGGTTTGTTCTTGGTCATGATGTTTTTATGGATAAGGTGGAGACTCTTTGTAGTAGGGATCTTATTGGTAGGTTGGAGCACTGCTCCATGTCTAAGGAGGGATGGGTGAAATGGGCTACTTCTCACTGGAAGCCTCTTATTCACTATTTACCTACCATTAGCCTCCTTGCTAACAAATGGTTAGTCTTTGTATTTATTGAAGCTTCTGATGCCTCCCCGGTCCTTCAGAATCTGTGGCCTATGTTGGATGGATCCTTAGTACTGAACAGATGGCACTCGGGTTTTGACCCTCTCACCGAAAGGGTGAGCATCAGACATGTGTGGGTTCTCTTCCTTGCTTTACCCTATCCTCTTTGGAATAAGGATATCTTGATTGCTTTGGCCAACCTCATTGGGTGTTTTGTTGCCCTTGAAAAGAGCTTTCATCTTATATTTGATAAATGGATGGAAAAGGTTCTGGTTGAGGTTGACATAACCAAAGGCCTTATACCTAAAATTGAGATTGACTGTGGAGATCGGGTTATCACCTAGAGACTAGATTAGTTGCATATGTTGTTTAGATGTAACTTCGTTCATGATACCGGCCATCTCAGGAATTCTTGTCACCGCCTTCACTCCGGTCTCTCTACAAATCATGGTTTTGCACCCTCCCTTGTACCTGATCCTCCTCCCGTTGCTTTCACACCTAATATTTTGGGACCTTTGGAGGACTCCACTGAGGTTATCTAAACTTCTTCTTCTCCTTCTACCTTTGAAAATCTTTCGAAAGGTCAGCTGATGTACATTGAAGATATGGAAGCTGTTGCACTTCACTCCCGATCCGGCCCTGTGGGGAGCCTTGAGTTTCCTTCGGTCTTGGAACCTCCTCCCCCATCTGAGCTTTCTACTGCTGATGGTCCTCCTCCTTTCACGCTGGACCACTTTCCCTCTCTCCCTCAGCCCTCTTCCTCTTTTTCATTATCTTCTAATGCACCTGTATCCCCTCCTGTTTGCACTGTACAGTTACCCATTACCACCTCATCTAGTCCTCCTGATGCACCATCTTTTCAGGACCCCTCACTCCTTACTGCTCTCTTGATTTTTTCTGATAAAACTCCCATATCCCCCTCTACTTTACCCCTGGACTCTATTCGCTTTAAACATGTAACTATTAGGAAATCCAAGAAGCCTCCTATGGATGATCCTGGGATTGTGGGGGTATATACTCCTCTTTCGACCAGACTTAAGAATGCGACTAGACAATCCCATAGTTCTTCGGTTACTTCACAGGTTCTTAGAGCAAGTACACCTGAAGAGCCTGTTTCTCCATGAAAATTTTGTCTATGAACATTCGGGGGTTTGGAGGGATTGCCAAACAAAAATACCTTGGTAGATTATTCTCGGATTTAAACCCTGATATGATACTTATTCAAGAGACAATGTGTTGTTTTTCCCAGGCTCTTCATCTGTTTTCTAAACTTAAACTGGGTTGGGAATACTGTGCTTCCAATGCTTCAGGCCTTTTTGGAGGCTTTCTTGCTGGATGGAACCCTCACTTGGTGCACTGTAAAGCTTTCAATTCCCTGGCTGGTATTATCCTAAAGGCTACCTTTAAAGGTCTATCTGAGACTTTTACTGTCATTAACTGTTATGGGCCCTATACTCATAGAACCATTTTCTGGGATAACTTGGTGGCTGGTGGACTTCTTAAACTACCTAATCTTCTTTTGGCAGGGGACCTAAATTTTACCATTTCTTCTTCTAAAGTTTGGGGATGTAAGGCCAGAGCTGACCCTTTAGCCCATTATTTTACTCAGCTCATTTCCTGTAACAAGCTGGTGGACCTCTCTATGAATCTCCCGAAATGACTAAAATACATAACGTCGTAACGTTGATGCATGATAGACATGCCTCCAAATGGGCGCTCGGGGGAGGTTGGCATATGCAAAAGATTGGACCTGTTCCTTCTATCTGAATACCTTCTCCCTATCCTTTCCTTCTATAGAACTTGGGCTACACCTACTGATGTCTCTGATCACTATCCTATCTATCTAGAATGGGGATCCAAAACTTGCTCTCAATGTTGGCCCTTTAAATTTAATAGGTCTTGGCTTTTGGAGGAGGATTTTGCTCACCTGGTGCTCTCTTCGTGGAAGAATCCTCTGGACTTTGATGACTATAGCCATATGGATGTACTTACTCTCAAGTTGCACAGACTTAAAAGTACTCTTAAATATTGAGAGAGGTTGAAGAATCACGAGAGGAGGAAACAGATTCTGGAAATTAATGAAGGTATAACTAATATCTTGATGGAGGATTCGGGCCTACTATCTGCATCTAATGCCAAAAAACTGAAGATTCTACAGGATATGAAAGGTAAATATTGGGCCCACGAAGATTACCACACAGAGGTTAAAAAGTACAATCCAATGGATTATGGAAGGGGATGCTAACTCAAATTTATTTCACTCATACGCATCTGCTAGAAGGAACACTAATACTATTTGGTCTCTTAATGAATTGGAGGGTCATCCTGTATCCGAGGACCCTGAACTAAAGTTGCTTAGAAAACAACACTTTAGTTCTCTATTTGGTGATGATAAGTCCACTAATATTGCTGACCAACTTAGAGTTATCAGGATTTTTCCTTGTATGACCTCTGATGATGATATTGACTGTTTCCTTAAGCCCATTACGATCCAAGAGGTCGAAGTTGTACTCAGGGGGTTTAAGAAGGATAAGAGCCCTGGACCTGATGGCTGGCCTGTCGAGTTTTTCTTAGCATTTTTTGATCTGGTGGGGGAGGATTTGGTTTTGGCTGCGAAACAAGCTAGAACATCTGGGAAAATTTCTGGTGCCCTTAACTCTACTTTCTTGACTCTGATACCTAAGTGTGAGAAGCCTTTGACCTTTGCTGATTTCTGACCCATCTCCTTATGTAACCTAGTCTACAAGGTCATTTCTAAGATTGCTGCTATCCGAGTGAAACCTATCCTAAATAGATCTATATCTCCCCATCAGTTCGGCTTTCTCAAAGATAGAAAGATAACTGAACCTGTTGGCATTACCCAGGAGGTACTACACTCTATTAAGACTAAGAAATCTAGTGTCTTGGTTTTAAAACTCGATCTAGTTAAAGCCTTTGATAGAGTAAACTGGACTTTCCTTAGACTCTTACTTATCCAGATTGGCATACCCCTACTGGGTGTAAACTGGATAATGGGCTATGTATCTAGCTCCTGTTTTTTTGTTCTTGTTAATGGATCCCCCTCAGACTTTTCTCCTGCCACTAGAGGCATACGTTAAGGATGCCCTTTGTTCCCTTTATTATTCATACTAGTTATTGAGAGCCTCAACAGAATTATTATGGACGCTCAGCTTAAAGGTCTTATAAAGGGCTATCAGTATGCTCCTGATCTAGCGATAACACACCTATTTTTTGTAGATGATGTGATTCTTATTGGTATAGGCACTATTGGGGAGTGGAGTGCTTACAAGGACGCACTAGACCTTTTCTGCTCGGTTACGGGAATGTTGGTCAGTTTGGAAAAATAATATTTTCTCTATCAGAATGTGGATGCTGATATTAGATGCAAAATTGTGGAGTTGCTCCCTTTCAGAATGGATCCACTTACTTCGGGTTTTAAGTATTTGGGATATTGCCTGAAACCACTGGGTTATCGTACCTCTGACTGGCACTAGATGATTCAGTTATTTGATACATAACTGGACTTACAGGCTTCTCTCTCTTGGTGGAAAGGTGATTCTCATTAAAGTTGTTCTTACGAGGTTAGTTGTCTATTGGTTTGTTTTGGCTAGATGTCCTAAATCTATCCCGACCCTACTTAGAAGATCTATCTTCTCTTTCTTATGGGGTTCCTCTGCTGAACATCAGAACTCACATCTGGTTAACTGGGAATCTGTCTCCTTACCTACTGAATATGGTGGTTGGGATATTAAAAACCTTGAATGGTTTGGAATATCGTTGAGATTGAAATGTTTGTGGCAGCTTCTAAATGGTACTGGTCTTTGGATAAGAATTATTGTCCATAAATACTATGGGAATAGGTCATTGGAGGACTAGATTTGTGCCCGTAACTTCAAAGTTACTGGCACTTCTTATTTCTGGAATGGTTTCATTAGGATTCTTGAGTGGATCACTATCCAGCTGGGTTAGAAGGTGGGGAATGACATAAAGATCAGGTTGGGTGTGTTCCCTATCGCTGGGCACAACTCTCTGTATCTCTTGTCTACGGAGCTTAGAGATTACCTCCTTGACCTGGGGATTTCTACTCTTGCTTAGGCCCAAAATTTGGATGGTAGTGGACCTGTTGGTACTAACTGGTATACTTCTTCTGATATGTACTTGGGTGGTGAATGGTATGAACAATGGAGTACTTTTGTTAAAGGCTTAACTCATGGGGGTATTAGGATTGGAACTACTGAAGATACTCTTCTTTGGTTGTATGACAAATAGCTGGGTAAGGTCACAGCAAAAAAAGATTATGATCTGATTGTCTCGGAACATTGGAATATTATGGATAACGACTTCCTATCAAAGATTTGGCATCTGAATATTCCCATAAACTGAAATGCTTCATCTGGCTTACTTGTAATATGAAGATCAATACTTGGGATACTCTTTGCAGGAAAGGTTGGCATGGTCCCAATAGGTGCTGTTTGTGCAAGGAGGCTGCTAAAACTGTTGAACATCTTCTTGTTGGCTGTTTATTTGTTAAGAAGCTAATCTGGGATCTCAAGGTTTTGTATGATGTTCACCTTCTATGGACTACGCCTACCCTTTTGGAAAATCTCATTAATTGGATCTCGAAGCGAGGTATCCATCAGTACCTGCCTCTATTTCTCATTTGGAATATCTGGAAGGCTAGGAACTGATATTTTTTTGATGATATGACTCCAAATACTGCTAGTCTCTTACTTATTATCCAGGATGAGTTAAATTCTTACAAGGTTCAAATGAAGTCTAGGAAAAAGTTTCGTGACATTGGTGAACCACCTGTATCAAAGTATCCTATGGTAATTTCTTTGATGGTGCTGCTGCAAATTTTATTGGTGGTGCAGGCATATGTATATGGTTAAATGATCACCATATTTTGGATATTAAACTTGGCTGTGGGAACAACACAAATACAAGAGCTGAACTTTTAGCACTCTGGGCTTCATTACAGGTCGCCAAAGATATTGGGTTACCTTACCTACATACCTTTGGCGACTCCTCGGTGATTATAAATTGGGAAAAGGGAGTATCGACCCTAGATATGGTGAACCTTGAGGCTTGGTGTGACAACACCAGACTGCTCATGTCTTCTTTCACAAGGGTGGATATTGGTCATGTCTATAGGGAACATAACACGAGGGCAGACACCTTATCCAAGGAGGGGTTGTGTTTGGCTCCTGGTCATCTCTTGCTTACTGAATCATATGAGGATGAGTTTATTGGGGAAGACTCTTTACAGATTTTTTAGAATTTTCTCATTCTACTTTTGTTATTGATCACATGATATATATTGAGCTATGTCTAGTTATGCTGAGCAGCAGTTTCTGGAATACTGAGGATCACTCACCTACTTGGATAAGGTACCTGGGCTCCTGTTATGTTCTTTATGGACATACCATGACTGATGTTTATATTAGTGCCCAGTTATGAGAGGTCCATTATATGTACTTGATACCCAGGTGCTGATTGTATTTCATGTCATCTTGGGTAGCATCATATTTATGTTTGTTTTGTTTATGCATGCCTGTACTTACACTGATCTGATGGACCCATTGGGGTCATGACAGTATTCTGCTGATGTAAAAGGTTACCTTTGATTCAACTGAATAACATGGAACTGCTTTTTTCGACTGAAAAAAAGAAAACAGTATTGCCATGACCAAGTACGACCTTGGGAACAACCTTGAAACCATTACGAAATTTGGAACAATTGAATTTATGGAGGCTCACATGTCTAGCATTAATGACATTATGGGAACTGACAACTCGGTCATAACATCATGTTCAAATACAGAAGCCTCTTTGACATTCTCAACAATACTCTTTGTGTGATACCTCCCAGGTACAATCCTGATATTAGCTTCTCAAACAGTTGAAGGTCATGATTTATAGTTTTTGGCATGAAGAGCGATATCAAATTCAGCTAGAAGAAAGCACGAAGACCAGAAAACTACATTTTTTGGGTGGAGAAGTTTGAAGGTCATGATTTATAGTTTTTGGCATGAAGAGCGATGTCAAATTCAGCTAGAAGAAAGCATGAAGACTAGAAAACTACATTTTTTGGGTGGAGAAGTGCAGGCGGGGGGTTGGAGCACGGAAGACCTGTGGCATCATTGGAAGGAGCTGCTTCACAAAAGAGAAATAATAGGTGCACTAAAGGTAACACATGCCAATGCTAAAACTTGTATGANAGTGCAGGCGGGGTGTTGGAGCACGGAAGACCTGTGGCATCATTGGAAGGAGCTGCTTCACAAAAGAGAAATAATAGGTGCACTAAAGGTAACACATGCCAATGCTAAAACTTGTATGAAGAAACTGATTGTCGCGCTAGTATAAAACTGTATATGCAATTTGTACACATGCATACCGTTTTGAGGTTTGAAATTATTCTACCATGTTGCATGCATACAGACGCGCATATAGACTAGTTTGATATTTGAATTGAAACTTGTTACGGTTTGTACCATGTTGCATGAGATGAAACCACGTTGCATGCATTCATCTGAGGATCAAGCGATTGACACTTGTCACGGTTTTGTTCTTCAATCGATAAAAAGTAGTATGCAATGAACACTTGTCTCTGTCTTTTTATAATTAAGTTTTATGGTAAGTTCAATCATGAATTAATTAAGATATAGTTAGTAGTATGCAATGAACACTTGTCTATGCCTTTTTTTAATTAAGTTTTATGGTAGGTTCAATCATGAATTAACTAAGATATAATGAAACATTAAGAAACTATATTAGACCACATTTTTTTGGAGAACTTTGTGAAGGGAAAACCAAGCATTTGAACGTGAGGTAACTTTAGAAGAGTTAAATCTATTGTGTATTACGTAGATATGGCAAGTATTGATTGTTAAAATGTAGATATGAAAGTCCATGTTAAATGTAATCCTATTAGTTGTAGTCCCCATGTACTAAATTCCATGGCAGTAAGACAGTGTTTCTCAAGCCATTAAACTGCGTAAGCCATGAACTGAAACACAATTCATCTAAGCGTGTGTAACCCACTGCATATGTCGTTGTTCACGATGCATGCCCCTAGCCACCACGTGTCAGGTTTCACAAGGATCAAGGCGCTAAAGAGAGAGCTATTAAAATTCCACAGGCATTCTGTGGGCCCTGCTGGGTATGTGACCAGAGAAGCACATGTCCTGTAGCTTTTCATGGGCCATCGTTGATTTTACAAATCAGTTGGAAGATGGTAGGCATCAAAGGCTTGCAAACTGATGGAAAATCATCTGTTACTTTTTGTCAAGGAACACCGGAAAGGATGCTAACTGATGAATAGATATGGCAACATGAATTATTATCAACCGTTCACATTGACGAAAGAACTCAAAAGAGACTGAAGTTTCTTTACAAAGAGATCCATAAAGGATGAATTTTCTATACAAATAGATGGGGATGTAAAGCATTATGGTGCAAATTGTAAATTTGAGCATATAGATCTGTAGACAAACACACAACTCACAAAGAAGATCTCACAATTTACTCAGCCATTGAAGAATGAAACAGTGCAAAA
>LPNX010954241.1:34311-45340 GCA_001517045.1 Pseudotsuga menziesii
AATCCTAACTGACGTCACAACCTGCATGGATGTATTTGGAAGGAGTTATTTCCTTGAATATCCTGTAGTGTGGATCAATCCAATATGTTTCTGCCCAAAAGTTTCAAAGCAAATTTGTCATGAATCATAACAATACAATCCGGGCAGCACTTCTACATGTTTCTATTTTCATTGATTTGAAATCTTATTTATGTTTGATTTCTATGCATACGTGTTCACTATCAAATTCTAAATAGTGTTGTATATAGAAGGAGTTGCATGTGTATCGATAAGGAATCCAAATTGACATTTCTTTAAAGATTAGTATGTTTGAGATATGCAAAGAAAAGGATAAGAACAATTCCAATGGCTATTAATATACAGTTAAGAAACATTCTAGCCGCAAGATGATATAAATTTTGTCTTTTTTATGAATTCTCTTAGACATCCTCTGGACAGGAACTGACACAAATTGTAGAGGATACTAAATTAGAGATGAAAAAAAAGAAAAATGCTTGAACGGGCATAAAATCTCAAATTTGACTTCTTTTCGTTAACATAATGCATGAGTCATCGTTGGTTTTTCCCGTATCATTTTAATAATATCAAAAATTTATGGAGCGTTGGTGGCCTATAAATGATGGACGCAACTAGGGATTAACTAAGAGAGACGCCAAGGGAAATTATAACTATGAGTTCCACCTAGGTAGAAGCTTTCAAAATTGCAACAACAAACACAAGCTCCTATTATTGCACCATTGGACAATAACTTTAACACAAGTAGTCATATTGGTTGCATGCATTGTTGATGGACCTTTGATCGTAATGCTAGTAATGTTTCGGGTTATTTTTAAGTGTTTGCACATGAGGATGAATTAAATGCAAAACACTCTAGATTGCATGCCAATATGAGCAAGGTCCAACAACCTATAAGAATGAAGAAGCGAGTCGGTTCTTATTTATGCTAGGTCCTGATGATGTTGGTCTAGCAAATGGGCTCCCTTGGTGTTCCTTTCCAATTTAGTACATTCAATGAAGATGTTACTAAGCAAGTTCTGAACGCTATCTTCTCTAGCAATCCTGAGTTTTTTTTTTAATGACAAGAAGGAACTAATGCAATTTTTTCTTTTTTTAATGCCAAGAATAAATGTTCTATTTTTTCAAAGCTAACATAATTGAAAGGGGTTGGCCTGATAAAACTAATCTATCTGGGAAAAGGCAAAGTAATGACATGTTCCTTACGAATCAACCTCTCTATCTTTTTTAACTTGGTATAGTAAGGCACTGGGCATTTATCTCTCTGTTAGACAAGTTTAGTATTGTTCCTACATAACATATCTGATAAAGAACACGGTATATATAAAAGAAGGTATAATCAACAATGAAAAACAACAGTCACAGGATTTGAATCAAGCACAAATTCAAGGTAAACATACTTTGAGAACATACCTTAGACTGCAGAAGAATATAACTCAGATCAATACACTAGCAATAGCAACACTGTAAACGGTGATAATCCCTTAAAAACGGAAACGGAGATGAACGACAAAAGATGAATTGAATTGACAAGTACCTTCAACCTAACTCTTTCTCCTTAGAGACTTTGCCTTGGAATGATGATGTTGTGTGAGGAAGTCCGTGTTCATAATTAAGTTTAATAAGATTTCATTTTCTTTGATTTCTGGATTTAAATGCCAAATCATATTTGCATTGGATTTTTAAATGAGTAGGATCATAACAAGGTCTCTTTGTACAATTGGAGGAACAAAGCTACACATGATCACATGATGCATTGATTTATACGGCTTGCGAACTAATATTAGTAATGCACTGTTTGGTTTCAAACAAATGTTAATTGAAAACACATATTGATATTTAAAATGAAATGATTCAAACTTCAAGTTAAGACTGCATTTTGAAAAGCTCACAGTAATCACAATAAGGTTTATAAGAAGGCATTCATAGCATCACATACATTGATAAAAAATAAGAATGATATACTTACAAATACCCAATGTACAGTTTATGAAATTGTTAAGCTATCCACATATGAGAACCAGATATCTTTATGGAGTTGTACAACTTGAAATTCTATGAATATTAGGCTTGAAATCCATGTCGATGGAGAAGAAAAGTTAAAATTTGATTCTTGAAGAATTTGCACATTTTGACTCCTATTTACCTGTGAGGTTATATCATTAACAAAGTGATAAGCATAGTAAGATACAATGATGAAAAGATTGTCATTCCATCCTGAGGAGAGTATTCAAGGTTGCAGATACCTGTGAAACGTAGCTACTAGTCACGACAACTTCACCACTTCTAACAAAATATGCGATGATATTGGAAGACTTCGTTGATTCTCTGTACTTCGTTGGGTCAAATATAGTCACATGCAGCGTAAAATTTCCACCAAGTCCAATCTTGTCAGTCTGTCTAGATGAGCCGAAATGACTAAAATACATAACGTCGTAACGTTGATGCATGATAGACATGCCTCCAACTCATACTTTGCCTAACCTAGAAGCCAAGTAGTCCACACTTAATTGATGTTAACGTTTGAAGTCACTAGAAGCTGCGGTTCAGATGTTCTTTTTACTGGTTTCAATGCATAATACAACCCATTGGAAATATTGAAAACCCTAGCAAGATTGCTAGGTTTCTCTATTGCAGTGTTGAATTCTTTGGATATTTGGCATGTATTTGGCATGTATTCATGTGGGGTGTTGAAATATCTATTCTCCATACATACCTCACTCTCAGTGTCACAAGGACTATCTATAATTGTACCTCTTGTTCATGGTTTTATCTCTGCGTAATTCAATTGCTTTGCACTTAAACTCTTTATGGTGGGTCATACATTTCGAGGTGTAGTAATACATGTAAACCCATCTTCCTAAGGTGTTAGTTTTCATATTTAACATGGAGAAAGTGGTTTCCTTTTGGAGGTGGTGATTTCCTTGGTATTGGAGATTCAGGATGTCTGGTTCAACGTGGAATTTTTAAATTTTTGCTTGAATTTGTGGTAAGTAATACATGTTTGTGTGGTAATAAGAATTATTTATTATATGTGAAGTAGAGTAGATGCTTCTTTCTAGAGCTCTTTCTCTTCACCAGAGGGGGAAACTGTAAACAATTTTAATGTTTGATGTCATATATTCCATCATCAACGTCGTAGTAAGTTTTGTGAATGGGTAGGAGAAGCAAAGGATTTAAGGAAAAATGTTGTATTTAGAAAATAAAAAAAAATAAGGAAGTATATTTGATAGGGAAATTAAGACAATCCCACTTGTGGATTTTATTCGAACTGTATAAGTGTCATAGGGAAAGTGTCCATGCAATGAGAATAGTGTTTTGCACGAATATACCTTTGATGCCGCAAAGTATTCTATTGCGTGTAGTGCTCTAGTTTGCAGTAGAACACTAAGTCCACTCTTGACTAACCTTGCTATGTATTATGATCATTCTAATATAGTTTCTGCAAATTTCAATAAAATTCTAAGTTGTTTGTGTTAGATTTTTAACATTATGCTAGCATTATATTAGGATCTTTAACTGAGAGAATAACAAGCACAACAATAAAAACACAAGAGACAATGAAAACTGTTTTTCCTCGGGGAAACCATAAATGGAGAAAACCCCACGACTTCCTCAGAGATAGAATCAACACCAAAAGTAAAACCCAAAACAGTAAGATGATCTCCCGACAGCAGTAACCTTCTTTCTTCCTAGCCCAGTGTCTTCTTCTTCCTCAGCTATGCGCTACAACTGAGTGTGAGTGAGTGTGTGATAAATAGAGAGGCTAGCTCTCTATTTATACTAATTTTCGACTTGACTAAACCCTTCTAGGGCCGACTTCACTAGGTGAGTCTAACAACCCTAGTGCCCCGAAACTGCGGGGACTTTAACCCTTGAACTATAGGAGGGTTACCCACCTTGACTTGACATGACTTGTTTACATTATAGAAACTCATGATTGGAACATCGGGGCATGGCATGACTCAATTACATTATAGACATATCCCAAAATAAACATCGGGGTATAATACATAAGAAATACAAGTGAATACATTCCGAAGTTACAATTACATCAACACTCCCTCTTAACTAGGAAGGTATTCTCTCGACACAATTTATCAACACAAGTCTTCTTCTCTGTATCATTTGGAAAATCCTCGAGTCCTTGTCATCTTCATCTTCAAGTCATATCCATCTTCAAGTCATCTTCATCTGGATCTGGATCATCATCACTGGATCTGGATCATCACTGGATCTGGATCATCTCTGGAGCATCATCACTAGATTTGGATCATCCCTCGATCTGGATCATCACTGCTGGATCATCATGGGTGCTATCTCATGATTCTTCTCGTCACAGGAAGTTCTACAGAGTCAACCCTTTTTCATGTTGGTTGTAGGCCTAACCTCCATGTAGGTCTTTTTGCAGCACTTATATCTGACCTTAAGTCAAAATGGCTCACCCAACACTTATAGCTGATCATGTAGGAACCAATCCTATAATCATATCAGAAAGGCACGACCAACACTCACATCTGACCATGTGGAAACACATCCCACAACCCTATCAGAAAGGCCCAACACTCACATTCGACACACTATATTTTAAATTATAAATTTTTTAAATAATAATAAAAGTGACCACCTTATAAACTTCTTAAATAATTAATTATTTAAATTTTCTGTTTCTTTTTAGTTTCTCCTTAGGTTTTTAAAATTTTTTAATAATGTCTTAATATAACAATTGTATAAATTTTTTTAATAATCTAAACATTTTCTTGTTTGTGTAAAATATATTTAAATAATAATTTTTCCGCACATTTTGAAATTAAAATAAAATTAATAAATTTTTTAACCTAGCAAACCCTAGCCTCCGTGGCCGACCTTAGAATTTTTCTATCCGGTTTCAGTATTTATCAATGATTCTCGTTCTCTCCACATTCGACATTGTCCTGATGATGAATCTTGATATGGATCCGAAATGTTGACTTGGTCATTTCGATACCGTGGTTTCTTCGACAACAACATCAATAACTTACCACCACAGAAATTTAGCAACATAACTTAGTAAATTATTTATTATAGTGCTCACATACAATTTAAGGACTACTAAATGACTAGTTTAATACATACCTTACATATCTTAACTTCCATTACCAATGTATAATAACTTACTATTTTGTAATAACTCACACAATTATTTAACCTTGTGAGCACTTGTATAACAATACTAGTGTATATATGCAAAGTTTGCATGTGTGGCTAACGTATGCATACATCACATATGTGCTACAAGTAATCATATCTTTAATATGCATATCTGTTAATTAACAATAATAATGCAGATGTAATAGTCATAGATAATTTAACATAATTAAACAATCAATATGAGTTATCTAATGTTTTAAATAATCAAGATTGAACATCATTATGCTTAGATTTAGAGTAATCAATTAATCAGTTATGTTATGATCAGGGGAGGGATACCTACTACCACTACACGCTACCATGGAACCCCCAATCCCCCACAATACTGGCTAACACATCCTCCCATCATATCCTACTTCCACATCCTCCCCATCCTTCCTTTGCTAGTAAAGATATGGTGTCAACTTCACCGAACCGGACCCATATAGAAATTGAGGGCGTTAGCGTCAGCTAAACAACGAACCCAACCCCTCCTAGCAGCCATCTGACTGTCGTCATCACACATCTAGGGAAGCAGGACTCAACACATCCCTCCCATGACCTCAACTATCATAAAAACCATAGGGTGGGAAATACCTCCATCCCTCTAAACATACTGGGTCTATACTCTGTCAAAATCTAACTATATTGTTATTGAGATTATCAGTTTGTGTCATCGTATTACCCTGTTGATTGCTAAGATTTATTGCTTAACACATACTGATTCCTCGTATAGTGTCAAGTATCTGGCTATCTCATAGCCCTTGTGTCATGTAGATTAGTATTTTGAAACCATACATTTCTAACAAATATCTCTATTCGATCAACAATTGATCCATATCATCAACATTCACTCATTTCATCACATAATATTATTAAATCATTTACATCTTGGATTGGTATCCACGTACCACATCATATATATCATATTTCATCAAGGACGATAAGTACACATACAATGTCATTATGAAAGAAAAAAATCCCATGATAACTACGACATCAAAATCACATAATCATAGTAAAATTTCATAAGAATGGTAACATCATCACATTACACTCATAGTATCATCATAATAATAGAAACATCATCAATATAGTAGTAACACATAATCAGATCTAACGTGCCAAAATATAGTTTACTCAGTCTAGATCAATCCTACAAAAAAATAAGCAAAATAAAGTGCAATGTGTATGACGGTAAACATGCCTAATCAAAATATGGGGTGGTTACTTTAATTAAAGTAACAATAGTACATACACAACTTACAAGCTCTCCCTCTGATTGATATTCAAACCATACACTATAAAATGAGCAGGTCCACCGTCCATGCATAAGCAGGGTTGTAGGCTAACGAGGCGACGAGTTTGGCTCTTCCGCAAGGTCAAATAATTGTCTCTGGCACCCATCGTTGATTAGTTTCTATACTCATTTCATGTCCGCTGTTGATTAATGATAAACTCGGTTATCAAGCAGTATGACTCCCATACATGGCGTGGGATATGCATGCATATACATGCCATCAATTTGGTTCCATGCCATCAGTTCAGTTTTTCGAATCGCCATGCCAAAACCGGTTGTGAACTCATGGCCTAGTTCCGTGGGAAATATGTTCATAAATTCTTTAATTACAGTTGTTGGAGACGATGCGAAGAGGTTTAGGAGAATACTAATGACATTCCTGAGGCCGTAAGCCCTTCAGAAATTTGTGGGGTGAGTGGATTCGATGACCAAATGTCATCTGGATGAGCACTGGATCGACAACGATGAAGTGATGGCTTTCCCTCTGATGAAGCGTTATGCATTTTTCCTGACTTGTGACTTGTTTTCCAGCATAAACAACTACGACAACCAAGGCAGGATCTGGCTTCATTTTATGGTTTATGTGAAAGGAGTGATGCAAATTCCCATAGATCTACTTGGTACTTGATACAACAAATCCAAACACGTAGCTAATACCATTCGCCAACAAATCGACGGTATTATTGATGAGAGAAAAATTGCATTGGAAGGGGGACTGGCTTCTCCACAGGAAGATATGTTGTCTTTCCTGCTCTCCAAGGTTCATGAGCAAGATCAATCTCTCACAGATGACGAGATTAAGGACAGTATTCTGCTGCATGACACTGACAATTCTACTTTGACAGTGTTGCTTAAATTTTTGGCGAAAAACCCTCACTTCTATGAAGAATTACTAAGAAGCAAGCGAGAATTCAATCAATCCTTAAATATTAGGTTTGTACATAGATATATCCTATCATCCATTCCATTTTGCTTATAAAGGAGAGTTATGTTAGGCAGACACAAAATTCTTGAGATATATATCGACAAACCCTAGTTCTATTTAAAAATTAGTTGGGCCTTTATGTGATAATGTTGATATGCCCCTACCCAGCAAGGTGGAGATGCCTTAGCTTCTCTGGGTGCATAATTTAGTTTCTTTCATTTTCCAAATGCAGTTATATCATGTGGTGTCCAAGTTACAACCTGTTAGAGAATGCAATTTTCATAAACTCAAAAGTTTCATTTCACATTTGCAGAGAAATTGGATATATTACGTTCGAAGGAGGAAGGGAAACTTCTTGAGTGGGAGGATTTTCAAAGGATGAAGTATTCGTTGAGAGATGCTCAGGAAGCACTTAGATTGAACCTGCCTAATCAAGGAAGTCCACAATTCCCAAAGGATGGAAAGTGAGTCCATGCCTTCTCTGTGCCTGAACCTTGTTTCGTATTTTTTAATTAAATTAAATACTTATTGAAACCCTTGTTTCATATTTTTTAATTAAATTAAATATTTATTGAAACCCTTGTTTCAGATTTTTTAATTGAATAAATAATCTTATTCTTTATAAATTATTTAATTGAATAAAATTTATTGTAAGTAATAATTTCATAAAATTTTGTTTCATAAAACTTTTCTTTTAAAAGTTTTAAAATGTATGTACTAATGTTGGAAAAAAACATGTTCATTCCAACTTACTTTACTATTTCATTCGTTTTTTCCTAATTTAAATGAGAAAACAAATTTATATACCGCCAGTATTTATATTTAACTGTATGCACTCATGTTCGAAAACATGCTCATTCCAACTCACTTTATGACAAGTATATTTAGTGTGAATTTTTAAAATAGTTTGAAGAATTATTATTTCATTTATTTTTCATAATTTAAATGAGAAAAAAACTTATAATTAGTTTAAAAAATTCATAATTTTATTTTTTTATAATTAATAATAATTTATTTTTTCTCCTTCATTTAATAAAAGAGTTGTGTGATAGAGCACTTCTTGCAATTTTTTTATCGTGTTATCTTCAATTTCTATTTAATAAGAAAAGGAAATTATAAATTAAATTATAAATTAAAAAACTAAATACCAATCCAATTCTAAAAATAAATGATTAAATATCAGTCAAATAATTAAAAAATAAAATTACATAATAGTGTTGGTTCTATTGGTGAAGAGATAGGATTTTTTCATTATGGGCAAGGTTTAATTCCAATGGGGGCTATTCCTAAAGTCATGGAATTGCATTAAAGTAATAGTAGAACATGTGGTTGTATTAATGATCTTGTGACACGTGCATACATAAGTGGATCAAAGGCCACCCCCATGTCTTTGAATTTTAAAGTCAATTCCCGCTAGTGTGGTTAGAATTTGAGGGCTTTCGTTTGTTAGACAACCCATTGTTTGAAACTTCGTGGTGGTTGGAGGAGACACCTGGTTTTGTTTGTTAGGTTTCCTAGTGTTCAAAACTCTGTGGTGGTGGGAGGAGACACATGGTTCTGTTTGTTAGGTTGTCCAATATCCAAAACTTCGCGATGAATGAGTACGATCCTTGAGTGATTTTGATCACTTACACCACATGCTAGACACTAGAAAAAAACTAAAAACTAATTACAAATCAATAATATTAGTAAGTACAAATTACTAATAAAATCTAAATATTAATCAAGTTATTAATAAAACTAAAGTGTGCTATATAACTTGTTTGAAAGTCATATAATAATATAATATAGAATATAATTTTTAATGTTTTTGATAATTTTATACATATTTTAATTTTATAAAGAATTATATTTTATACTATGTATTTATTTTCATCCAAAAGCAAATTGTCTATAATCTGTATAATCTGAAAGCAAGACTTTCGAGAAACCATATTTCAGGATCTTTACATCCTATGATTATTACAAAAATACTTTTCACTAAGTCACAAAAACTAGTTTTATGATGACTAGTATCGAAAATTTTCCCCTCATAACATCTATCACAAAGTTCTAGAAGCAATGCTTCATAAAACTAATCTTCTGCATCTTAAAACTATTCTTTAAGAAACATTTCATGGTAAAAAACCAAAACATGCTAATATTTGAGGCTTAGAAAACAAAATCCATATCATCAAAAATCATTTACAAAAAAGGATCATGAAAATATCTTCAACTGATGTTGTCCACATTTTCATAAATATACCAAGAACCTTTCGCCATATCAGCTCTAAAATTTGCCAGCTCATCCACCAAATGGTTTATTTCCTAGTAAACATGTTTAACATCCAAGTTTTCCAGCTTGTCAAAAAGTCTTTGAATATCTTCTAATAAAGGGATCAATTGAATATTATGTATCTTGTTTTGGCATGTCATCCATTTAATTATAATTTGCAAGTCACCAAAAATATGTAAATTTTGAACCTCTTTTTCCATGGCCAACCAAAGAAGAAGCCTTAAAGTGCTTAATTCTCCAAAGTTACATGTGTCATTTCCAATCCCTGCTTTGAAACTGAGCCATCATTTATCTGATAGGTAAATTATTCCACCAGCTCCACATCTCTTTGACTCTCCATTTGCAGCCCCATCAAAATACCCCCAAGGTCTACTTTTGTCAATTTCTTCCTCTGTTACCTAACTAATCTTAATCTTTAAGTTTTCCTAAGGATAATAACTAATAATTCCTAAACTTTGTAGAGCACATTTAATATGCTGAACAAAAGAATCATTAAAACAAATAGAGTTCCTAGCAAGCCAGATTCCCCATGAAACAATCAAGGGAAGAGATCTCATACTTTTTAGATCTTCATTTGAGCTCCACTCCTTTCGACATGAATCCAATGAGTCTCCATTCCACATGTCATGTTTGTTTAATTTATTTTCAGTCTCTAACTAGACTTTCCTAGTATATAAACATTTTACTGCTATGTGGAGATTTAAATAATTATCATTTTGACACAAATAACACATGCCCGGTTCTTCACGGCCTTTCCTATTAAGAACATCCCAAGTTAGAGCTTTATTTGAAAGGAGGAACCACATAAAAATATTTGTTTTCATAGGCCACTTATATTTCCAAACAACTTTCCACCACCGATTATGTTCTAGGTTCACCAAATACCGAATCATAAAATTATAACCTTCTTTTGGAGTATAAATTCCTTTGGAAGAGAAAGAGAAAACCAACATGTCAATGCTACCGCCTAACCAAACATTGCTTCTTTTTAAATTTGTTGTAAAATCTGTCCAAATATTTTTTTCATTTCCTGAAAATCCAACTACATCTGTTGTTAACCATCCTTGACACCTAAATGATGAAGCTCCATGATCAACTATGTTGTTTAAATTGAAGAAACATCTGTCCTATAAAAACTCGATCATATGCACATGCAATTTGAACCTTGGGTTACATCCCACCCAAGGATCCTCTCCTAGTCGAACCGAAATACCATCTCCCACCTTCCACGATAGGCCGTTCCAATAATATCAAAGGACTGAATTATTTCCTTCCATCCAATAGATATATTCATTTTTGCCTTTGATGGGCTGAGAATCCATTCCAGAACAACACGGGGGGGGGG
>LPNX010954241.1:54015-158436 GCA_001517045.1 Pseudotsuga menziesii
ACATACATACATATATATACTATGTTTTAAAATTGTTGAATGATTAAATTAAATTTTATTTTTTATAAAAGGTTAAGTTAAATTAATTTGTTAAAATTCAAAATAAAATTTGAGCTAATTTAAGTTATTTAATTAAATTTTATATTAAATGCTAGGTGAAGTTAACTTGTAAACTTAAAAACAAAATTAAATATGGAGTCAATTTAAGTTATCAAATTCAAGTGATAAATTAAGGCATTAGTGAGACTTCGAATAATACTCGAAGAGACGAGACAGACGTGAAAGCCGAAAAACAAGACACCGTTGAGACCAACATGATGAGCTGAATGCTAAGACACTAATTATACCCCATGTCAAAATCGTATAATGAAAATGACAATGCAAGTTTTATACCAATTCGAGACACATGATATCCTTACACATACGTATAAGCACTGCGTGGATAAATTTTATCTCCACAGTTATTATATTGAGAAAATGAATGATCTAATGTTATTGATGTTTCAGGAACTATAATGGTTCAAACACGCAAAGGTCGATTTCGAGGTCGAGGTCGACCACTCTCACCGCCGCCACAACACCACTACCGATGCTGCTAAGGACAACCTCTACTCCTGAAATGGAGATCATACTGAGATCCTTGGAGACTATTATGACCACATTAATTAACAGGTAGTTAGGAAAGGCCGTAGAGGTCAAAACCACACAGATGAGTCGAGAGAACTCTGAGAGGGCACATGAACCAAGGCAGGAGCCGCTTTAGGACATTTCGAGAGAGCTGCAGAAGATCAAAATTCCTGAGTTTTCTGGAGGAGGACTAGGTAAGCATGTCAAAGCATGGATGGAAGGCATGAAGATGTGCTTCGCATTAAATGAGTATACCTACAATTCCAAGGCCAGAATGGCCATCTTTCAGCTAAAGGGAGATGCCCTGAACTGGTGGTCAGATCTGGAGAAGCAATTGCACCTTAATCCTCTGACTATTTCTTGGGAATTATTTGAGGAGAGGTTCAACATGAAGTACTTTCCAACTTATTACAGGGAACAACAGGAAGGTGAATTTCATGATTTGGTACAGGGAACAACAGGAAGGTGAATTTCATGATTTGGTACAGGGAAACATGATTGTGGAATAATATGAATCTAGGTTCATGGAACTAGTGACATATGTTCCTTACTTGGACTCAGATGATCGTCAGGTAGAGCATTTTTTGTATGGACTCAACTACAAGATCAGGGTTGTGGTACGGATGTGGAAGCCAACTTCATTTGCTATGGTAGTCGAGTATGCTCGTTACACGGAGGATATGTCAGAAGCAAGAGGAGGTACCAAATTGATTGGGTCGAATCAATATGTTTCAGGGAAGACCCCATGACTATACTTTAGGGGAGGACAATCTAGACCTCCTCCTTATGATAATAGGCTCACCCCAAGGGGTAACACTTTAGCTCACTTAGTGTTGCAGGAATTGTCTGCAACCCAAAAGATTCCAAGTCAAACACATGAAATTTTCCATAGAGGAACAGGAGGTTTTAGAGGATTCCAGGGAAGGAAGTCATCCCAAAGGACTCCTCCTGAAGCATGCAAGCACCACCCAATATATCTTGTTGTGGATGCAGGGGCTCTCATTTCCAGTGTAATTTTTCTAAGGTCCAGACCGACAGTAGGAAAAGGAAGGAGAAAGAACCCATGCATAGTTCAAGTAACAATCATCGGATTCATGCGGAAGTTCATAATAATCGAGTAGAACATCAGTCCACCATAGTAGAATCCACTAGTCTCAGACAAGGGAACCTTCACGGTCGAACCATTACGTATACTGGATCATAGGATTCAACAACTTTGTAGTCTCCATGTGGACTAAGTTAGGTCCAGTGGGATAGGTATATCCCAATATCTGCTACCTGGGAGGACGCAAAGACTACGCGTCAAGACTTTGCCTCACTATTTTGACCATATCTTTGGGATGAAGTTTCCCGAAGGGTGGGTGTATTTAACGCCCCATATTTTGACTAGGCATGTTTACATGCATACACATTGCACTTTATTTTGCTTATTATCTATTAGACTCATCTAGACTAAGTAAACTATATTTTGGCACAATAGACCCGATTATATATTACAACTATACTGATGATGTTACTATACTTATGTTGATACCATGAGTATGATGTGATGATGTTAGCATTCTTATGAAATTTTACTATGATTATGTGATTTTGATGTCGTAATTATCATGAGATTTCCTTCTTTCATAATGATAGTATGTGTTTACTTATTGTCCTTGATGAAATATGATATATATGATGTGGTACGTGGATACAAACCCATGATGTGATTTTTTTAATAATGTTAGGTGATGAAATGAAAGGTTGTTAATGATGCGAATAAAATGTTGACCCAATAGAGATATTGTTAGAAATGTATGGTTTCAAAATACTAATATGTAGGACATAGAGGCTATGAGATGGAAGGATACTTGATATGATATGAGGAATAAGTGTGTATTAAGAAATGAATATTAGCAATCGATGGGATAATACGATCACACAAACTAATAATCTCAATAACAACATACTGTGAGTTTGACAGGGTATAAACCCACTATGTTGAGAGGGATGGAGTTATTTCCCACCCTATGGTTCTTATGATAGTTGAGGTCATGGCAAGGTTGTGCTGAGTCATGATCCCTATACATGTGATGACGAGGGTCCGATTCCTGCTAGGAGGGGTTGGGTCCATTGTTTAGTCGACACCAACGCTCTCATTTTTTATATGGTTCCAGGTCGGTGAAGCCGACACCACATCTGTACTAGCAGAGGAAGGATAGGGAGGATGCAGAAGTAGGATATGATGGGAGGATGTGTTATCCAGTATTGTGGAAGATTGGGGGTTCTATGACATTATGTAGTGTTAGTAGGTATCCCTCCCCTGAATGTAACTGATTAATTAATTACTTTAAATCTATGTATAATGATGTTGAATCTTGATTATTTAAACCATTAGATAACTCATATTGATAAAATGATTATGTTAAGTATATATGACTATTACGTTTGCATTGATATTTTTAATTAACATATATGCATAGGTAGGATATGTTTACATATAGTACATATGTGATCCGTGCATGCACTGTACACACATGTGGACTTTGCATATATATACTGGTATCGTTATGCAATTACTCAAAAGGTTAAATAATTGTGTAAGTTGTTACAAAATAGTAAGTTGTTATACATTGATAATGGAAGCTAAGACATGTAAAGTATGTATTAAACTAGTCAATTAATGTTCCTTAAATTGTACATGAGCACTACAATAAATTATTTATTACGTGTCATCGGTTGAAATTATTGTCAGAATTATCGTAAGTAAGAATGAACATTGCTCCACTTTTTTTCGATAAGACTAGACAGCCTCTCCCGCGGCTAGGGCCAAAACCCTAGCCGCCCTGCGTTCTCCTCCAGGCTGCTTGCAGCCTTTGAAGATGCCTCGCCCTGGATCAGCGTTCCTCAAGCTGCGTTCTGGGGTTTTGCGTTTTGGAGCAGCGTTTGAAGCTGCGCCTGTAGACTTTCTCCTCCGCCGTGGCCATGAACTCCTCTCCCTCCGGTGGATTCCCAAAGGTCATGGATCCGTTGGAGGCATTCAGAGTTCTAGTTAGATCTATAGGCCCAAGGGAAAAGGCCGCCCCTCCTGCCAAGTTTGTTAAAAATATGGAAGAGATCCCTTCTCTGGAGCTCTCCCCTTCTGATCCGTGCCGCATGGCCCTTATGCTCTCAGAAAAAGCCCTCATAGGCAAGTTCACTGGTCTGTGGCCCAGTCCTAAAGCAGTGGAACAATGGATAGCAGAACGTTGGAGCTCCCTAGCGCCCTCCCATATCTCTTTATGTGCTGCAGGAAGAGGTTATTTTGTATTTATATTTGAGAACAAAGAAGAGAGGGATCTAATATTCAGATCTGGACCATACTTCATGGGATCGAGGGGGATGTTCTTAGCTCCTTGGTATTTGGAATTCAATCCTGAAGCAGAGATTACCGCTGCCCCGGTTTGGGTCCGTCTCCCCCATCTTCCCCTTCATCTATGGGGGAAAAGCTCCCTAGTTGATATAGGAAACAAGCTCGGCCGTTTCCTGGATAGCGCAGAGCCAAAAGGGGAACAATACACCTGTGTGCGCATCTGTGTCGAGTTCAATCTCGAGAAAGGGCTCCCAGAATCCCTTCAGCTCACCTTGGGCGATTGGAGTGAATTTCAAGAGCTGGACTATGAGCATATTCCATTCAAATGCCTCCGTTTCCATGTTTACGGTCATTTCGTGAAAAGCTGCCCCAAAGCCCTGGAGACGGTGGCTCCTCCCCCGGCCAAAGGGGCAGTCTTCCAGCCAGTCTCTAATCGACGAAGGGCTCCCCAAAGAAAGGACTCCATACTAGAGGTGCCCACTGCAGAAGAACCTCCCCCAGCTAATACAAATAGATTTGAAGCCCTACAAGAACTCGATGATCAGGAACCAGCAGCAGCAGTAGCAGGAGAAGAGACACTGGAGCCAGGCCGGGATCCTGAAGCACCAGCAGCAGAAGAGGTTCCAGAGGTGCGTGCCCCCCTTGGTCCCGCGGAAGTCCCTTCACCTGAGGCAGCTGAACAGTTGGGAGGCCCTCCTCCAGATAGGGAAACCGATGGACTTTCCAAAGTGACAACCTCTCCCACAACGTCTTCCACAGTAAGGAGGGTTTGCTCCTCCTCGCGGTCTTCTAGTGATTCCGGGTCAGGGATAACTTCAGCTACATCCCCCTCTCCCCCTCGTACCAGAGGGTGAAGGTCCAATAAAGAACGAAGGGATCTCGAAGTAGCCTCCAACATTGCTGAGGGTTCCCATAAACAGTTGGACATGTTCATTTTACGAAATCTCTGATGTTTTTCTGCATTTTTCTATGCTCACAATTTGTGAGAGTCTATCCTGTTAAGCATTGTTTGAACTCCTTGAAAAATAGTTGTCGAAGTAAATGGGATCTTTATCCCAAGAAATTCTTTAGAAGGCTGACAGAACTGTTAGAGGTCATCAGCCTTCCATATTTTTGTATCCTTGGTTTCTGGTTTGCCAGAAGGAGTAATACATGAGTCCCATAACCGTTTCTGTTAAAAAAAAAAAGAATGAACATTGCTCCATATTTTACAGTAGAATTGTACTATTGAATTATTAATTACAATTATTTTTGCCCTTAACGATACTTGTCTAAAGGTGTAAAAGTACTATGTTGGTAACTTGTCGCTTAAAAACTAAAACAAACGATTAATGAATGTATTATTATTATTACTATTTACTTAATAATAATAATAATAATTATTATTGTTATTATTAATATCATTATAAATTATTATTGTTATTTTAAACTATTGTGAAATAAGTAACTTCTTAATGCTAGTTAACTTAATTATTTCAAATATATGGATAAGTGGAACAATATTAGTATTTAAAAAAATGTGGATGAATTGTCCAAATCAAATGATATTATATTAATATTATGTGAATATTTAAATAGATTTGCAAATCAAAACATCATTGTCAAATCAGAGTTTTACTAAGAAATCAAGACATTGGAATCTTTGTTATGTCAAGTCATGCTTATTAATTATTATTTTATTCTAAAAACATTTAAAACATAAGTGGTAGGTGGGTCCACCAATTAAGAAGATAAGCCTCATAAATTAACCCAATAGTGGCCATTGAAATTCCTTGAAAAATTCAACTCATGTCATCTCCATAATATTCTTACAATACTTAATATACATTCCTATATATAAACATTGCCACAAGACATGCTTTCGATCCACTATTGCATGAGAATGGCTATCCCAAACCCTTGCCACCTTCTCCCTAACAACTTCAAAAAGCTTGACTTGATAGGGTTCCCTACAAATAATATCCCAACAAGCATATTCATTGTTTTCATCTATCCAGAACTTGAATTTTATATATTTGTGCAATGTTTTTCTTTAAACATAGAGCAATTTTGACATTGTTTCCACCATTCAACTTATTGCCTTTGTTTTTTCACAACGAAAATTATAATTTCCTTGTGAGTAGCTCAGATATCAAGCTTTCTTGATTTTCAAAACAAATATAATTCCTTCATCATGTTTTCTGTGACGATGTCATGCATGCTCTTTTACCTTTAGCATCTTTAAAACCAAATGGGTTTGTAGCTTCTTTTAGTCTTCTATGTCTTCGAAATCCATGTAGGATTTGAGCTTGTATGATGAATGAATGTTGTTCAATATGTAATTAGAGAAGGTTGCTAACATGTTCTCTGATTGTTTAAAACGTGATTGGGTTCTCAAAATATTCTCTTGCAACCACATCCATAAGGTATTATAAACAATCTCCACCTCTTACAAAGGGAACAAGTTCCTGTGATGACTGATTGGGATCTATCCTTGCATATAGTCCAATTGATTTTTTTGAAGTTAAACTTTGACTGAATGAGGAAATTTGTTTGAAGAAAGAAAAAAAATAGAATTGAAGTAAAAGGCATTCAAAGACTATGGTCTCACCCATGACTATTTCAAATGCATTCAAATGTCACAAGCAAATGTATGAAATTTTAGAGTATTTAAATATGGTTGAACCTTGTTTCTTACTCAATCTCTTTTGCATCACTTATGCAATCAACAAAATTAAATTCACGACTACATGAATTCCATCAATATATTTCATGATATTTGATCATTTGGGTTAGACTATTGTCTTAATCTATCCTCAAGATCAATTTAACTATGCAACAATATTTTCCTAAATTTGAGTTTCATGTGCATTCATATTTCTCACATAGTCTTGTTTCCCCACTTAACTTAAGAGATTCTATCCAAGCCCAAATTTGTCATACCTAATTCCAATTCATAGTAATAATATTAGCACTCTCTTATAGTGTTTCCTTCCCTCAATCAACTTACCCTAAAAATAACTTTACATGGACTTTTTATTTAATGGGTTGAATGTACATCATTTAATGGTTCTTGAATCGTTCAATTTAGTACCTTCATGAGGTGCTGTATTCATTATTAGTCTTATCCTTCATTTAATAGGTTTGAATAGAATACTAATTAAATAGTTATCATGTTGAATCTTCCAAATTTGATGTGGCAATTTGATTAAGTTACAAAAAAATTAAACTTTGATTCTTTGTCTGACATGGCAGTACTGTTATTAAAATATTTATTTTAATGAATCTTATCTTAACTTAATCGGTACATTAAATAAACTCATAATACTTTTACACGGTTTTCAATCAATCACTTTTATAGTATTAAACTTGGTAATTGGACATTTCGACAAATTTGTTAATGAATTTTGCAATCGACAATTTATTTTAGTTTAATTATAACATAATAATAATAACAACATCAATTACTAGTTATCATAATTAATAATAATAATAATAATAATAATTAAGGGTAAATAATAGTATCAACATTTATTTGTTTAATTGCTAAGTACCCTAGCACTAATCTAGTACACTTTTATCAATACTCGAGGTACATTTAATGGTTTAATTAATCACGATTAATAGTTAAACAATACAACTTTCCAAAGTTAATGTTTATCAAGGATACTTCATATTGGCGACACTTATTTTACTTGCTTATTACAATGTTTACATACCATTAATGAATCATTTAATTGACTTATTCTTACATGCACCCAACAACTAAACATCCATTATATGAATTTGATCAATGCATAATTATCATATTTTCCTACTACAACTTATACGATTATTCAACATGTTACGTATTTGTATATTGATACTAGCGTGCATGTGCAAGGTGTGCATGCATGACCAGTACATGCACAAGCTGAACATGTACTATAACATACATAATATTTCCTATGCATAACTACTAACTAATACTAATAAACCTTCATGCAAGAAGAACAATTATACATATATAAGATAATTGCTTTAACATTCTCAGTTATTTAACAATTACTTCATTTTATGGTTTCATATTTTATCTTGGTGTTCTTATTAACTTAACCTGTCAAACAATAGGGGTACCTACTACCACTAACTCGGTATCAAGAACCACCCAACCCTAAACAATACTAACTAACATATCCTCCCATCCTAACCTATGTCTGCATCGTCCCTTTCCTTCCTATGCTAGTACAAAGTGGATTCCATCTATACTAACCTGACCACATAGAACCTGAGAGTGGTAGCGTCAGCTAACTAGAGGACCTATCCTCTCCTAGAATGCATTCGACTGTAGACATCACAAAAAATTGGGGGGCGTGTCTCAACACTTCCCTCCCACGACCCGGGTATCATAATGACATAGGGTGGGAAATATATTCATCCCTCTCAACATAATGGGTATATACCCTATCAAACCATATTGTGCTCCTTTAGATATTCTTGGAATGTGTTTTTGTATCATCACTTTGGTAGTTAAGGATCTCTGCAAAATATGTATTACATCACCCTTCATATCATGTATCTGACTATTAAATAGGCCACGTGTCCTACAGGTTAGTAATTTGAAAACATACATTCATAACAATTTATACATTTAATCAACAACTGGTTCATATTATCAACATCATTTCCTTTCACTGCATAAAATAATTAAATCAATCACATAGTGGGTGGGTATCCATGTACCACATCATACATATCGCATCATATCAAGAATGACAGCCAAACACACATTGTCGTTATGAAATAAAGGAATATCATGGTAACTACAACATAGTAACCACATAAGCATAGTAACCATGTGTGCCTTTGGCAGGATGTGCAATGAGTTGGTCACGGGGAAACGAGCCTAGCTGGAGAGGGGAGGAAGGATAGGTGAGGAAGAAGGTGGGAGGATCTAGTTGGAGGATCAGAGTTGGTTGGCAGGGTGGTTTATTCAGTTGGGTTCTAAGCATCAAGGAGGCTAAGTCAGTAAATTCTACTGGATCAAAGAAGACCGTCTACCATCTACTAGCATCCTATATCTTCTTGTTAATTATCAATTTATCTTATTTTTAACTTATGTTAAGAAGGAAAATCTTGTTATTTAGTATAATTTTTTTTATGTGGGTATATTGAAAATGAAAATGACTAGAATAAGAGAAATAAATGGACTTGAATAGTCTATCAAAATTAGATCAAAACAACTTAGATTTTTGTTGCAAATTTACATAAACTAGCTCTGAATGTGATTAATACATGGGAACGTTAGTTGAGAATGGACTTAGTGCTCTGCTGCAAACCAGAGAACTATGTATTATGTTAACTAAAAGCAATCAAATCTGAGATTTTATGTTGGTTCAAGCATTTTTCCTTTTTTTTCATCTCTAATTTAATATCCTCTACAATTTGTGTCAGTTCCAGTCCAGAGGATGTTTAAAAGAATTAAAAAAAAAGCAGAATTTATATCAGCTTGTGGCTAGAATGTTTCTTAGCTGTATATTAATTTCCATTGGAATTTTTCTTATCATTTTCTTTGCATACCCCAAACCTACTAATCTTTAAAGAAATGTCAATTTGGATTCCTTATCTATACACAGGAAACTCCTTCTGTATACAACACTATTTAGAATTTGATAGTCAACACATATGCATTGAAATCAAACATAAATAAGATGAAATCAACATAAATTAAACCCAGTGAAAATCATATACATTTGAAACTGATTCAATGAGGATAGAAACATGTAGAAGGGCTTCTTGGATTGTATTATTATGATTCATGACAAATTTGGTTTGAAACTTTTGGGAAGAAACATACCATATTGATCCACACTACAGGAGATTCAAGGAAATAACTCCTTCCAGATACATCCATGCAGGCTCTGAACATCCTTTGCACAATACGCTTATGTTTTCTCCCTTAATGCTTCACATCCCTAGCTATTTGTACATAAATTTCAACCTTTTTGGAGATCTTTGTAAAGAAACTCCAGTCTCTTTTGAGCTCTTTCGTCAGTGTGAATGGCCGATCATAATTCATGTTGTCATATCTGTTCCTCAGTTAGCATCCTTTCTGGTGTTCCTCGACAAAAAGTAACAGATGATTTTCCATCAATTTTCTGAGCATTTGCTGCCTACCAGCTTCCAACAGATATGTAAAATCAACAATCAATGATGTCTTGTGAAAAGCTGCAGGACATGTGCTTCTGTGGTCGCATAAATTTAAATTCTAAAATCACATTCAAATACTTGGTTTTCCCTTCACATAGTTCTCCAAAAAACCGCGGTCTAATATACTTTCATAATGTTTAATTATATATTAGTTAATTCATGATTGAGCCTACGATAAAAATTAATTAAAAAAAAAGCCATAGATGAGTGTTCATTGCATACTAATTTTTCTCGATTGAAGAACAAAACCATGACAAGTATCAATCGCTTGATCCCAGAGATGCATGCATGCAAGGTGGTACAAATTGTAACAAGTATCAATCGCTTGGTCCCATAGATGCATGCATGCAATGTGGTAGAAGAAATTCAAACCCCAAACTGGTCTGCATGCATGTAATGTGGTAGAAGAAATTCAAACCCCAAAGTGGTATGCATGTGTACAAAGTGTAGTCTATACAATTGCATGTGTGTTTCATGCAACCTGTACAATTGCATATACAATTTTATACTAGCTCGACAATCAATTTCTTCATACAAGTTTTATTCTTGGCATGTGTTACCTCTCATGCACCTATTATTTCTCCCTTGCTACAGCTGCCTACGATTGGTTTTGTTTATTCTGGCTAATGGAATAGTTCCTGCAAGTTCGTTCTGCATATTATAGAAGTTGATATTTCTATGCATGAATGCCAATGTTTTGTTCCAAATATTCACACCATTCCTTGACTTTGCATTGATTCCTTTTCCAATTCAAGGCTTGCACTGCTCAGATCCTCCATGCCTGCGATGCTCTGCTTCATTGTCAGCGATTATCTATTTGTTCATCCTTCCAAAATGGATACCAAATTACCCATGGTTTTCACAACATTGGCTCAACGAATTGTGTTTTTTACAATGGTATATTGTTCCACTACCTAATGCCATTATGTTTGGTCATAATGTGACTGCCCCGAATTCCTACATCTGTTCATCATTCTGTCTTTCCAAGTTTCAAACACTATGAATTTTTTCATGATCAAGTAAACCTGCATTCCTTTAACAAAGTCTTGCATGTCTTTGAATATAAGACTCGACATAATTAAACCCATAGTAAGGTTAATCCCTGAAGCTGGGTCACAATCCAGAATGCTCGAATATGGCATAGATACCATCATAGCTAACATCGAGACCAGATACTATCGAATGGTGAGCCCCATTAAATTAACTGTACTAATTAACTGTATTAATTAACTCATTGCAAGCACTGGGATTATGTGCAAGGACAATGCTCATATTTTCGAAATTAACATTCATTGAGAAGTTCAATGGAAAGGATATAGCAAGTTTAATTCCAAACACGACATGATTGGGAAATCTCGTTAATAACGTTTAAGTTTATGCATGATAGACACCTCAAGTCTTCTACATTAACATAGGACTACGAAACATTTAATCAATTAATTCTTGGAGGTGGAAAATCATATGGGTGGTTGTGTCTTTGTTTTGTGTGGTCATGTGTTGCTTAGGATTTGGAATGGGAATTTTGTTCAAGATGTTGCTTGTTATGGCAAGAGATAAACTAATAAATGTTTCTTTATAGGAGCGTGTTCATGGGTTGAGTGTTATTTCGTATGTATCCATCTATCCATTCTACTTTTAAATGTTACTGCTCCATATGAAGTTTATAAACTAAAGTCTTTCATTCCCTTCTCGAATTCACTTTTGAGTGTTAGATGACATTAATTGTGTTGTGTTGAACCCCTTTTGCTATTATTAAAATTCTATACATTCTTCAATATTCCTGTTAGCCGAATGGATTTAAGGTCGTGGTTTCAATTTGTATCTTTTTGTTAACATGATATATATATGTTCGCACTTTATAAATAGTTGAACCCTAGCTATACCAAATATACTCACATATCTTTACACACACGCTACAGAGTGTGCCCTTTTTGTACTATGATGATGCACACGTTATGTGCGAGCTATAATAGATGATTTGTCAACTGTTTATTTTGTTATTGAAACCTGCATGTTGATTTTTCCCATTCACGGCCTCTTTTTCATTAAATAGATGGATTCATAAATGTAATTCTAAGCTGGTACTATAATTTGGTTTGCTACCTAAAATCAATACCTAGGTTATTTATCCAATTCCCTTATACTTATACATCATATATTCTTGCTTTGATAATAATAATACCATGTAGCACTGGTTTGCAGCAGAACACTAAGTCCATTCTCGACTAACCTTGTTATGTACTATGATCATTCTAAGCTAGTTTCTGCAAATTTCAATAAAAATCTAAGTTGTTTGATCTATTTTATGATAGTTTATTCAAGTCTATTTATTTTTCTTATTCTAGTCATTTTCAACATATGCACATACAAGAAGGGATTTTATACTAAATAACGGGATTTTCTTTGTGCATATTTCAACATAAGTTAGAATAGGATAAATTGATAATTAACAAGAATAATACCTTATTCTAGTAGATGGTAGACATCCTCCCTTGATCCACGAGCTCTCTTGATGCAGTAGAATTGTCTGACTTAGCATCCTTAGTGCTTATCAATCGACTGAATAAACCACCCTGCCAACTAGCTCTGATCATGCTGGCCCTAGGAAATTGACAAACTTCTTAGCGCCCGAGCCCACAAACCGATAATTCCAATAACAACTTCCTTGTTTTGATACCCCTATAGGTTTTTTACCCTTCCTCCCTTTAACAAGGTTTTCCCCTTCCCTTTCAAATTTCTTTTCCCCAAAAAAACAAGATCGAAGAAGATCCCTGATTACTCCCTCCCACCTTTCTTATATACCCATTTTATTTATGCTTCCTTCATCCTTACTCCACTGCATTCCCCCTATCTTCTTGAGACCCAAACCCATTAATCCCCTTTCCTCTATTCAAGGAAATTTATTATTTAATATGTTTATCAGATCATGTTTTTTCTTGATTAGTTCAACAATAATGTTTTATTAAATTAGTTATGTCAAGATGACTTCAATTATTTATTAATATTTAAGAATAACCACTACTGGGTTGATTTATGAGGCTTATCTTCTTAATTGACAAATCCACCTACCACTCATGATTTAAATGTTTTTAGGATAAAATAATTATTAATAAGTATGACCTAACATAACGAGATCCCAATGTCTTGATTACTTAATAAAAATCAGATTTGACAAGGATGTCTTGATTTCAAAATTCGTTTAAATATTTATATAATATTAATATAATATTGTTTGATTTGGACAATTCACTCCCAATTTGTTTAAAATAATATATTATTCTACTTATCCAAGGAGGCAGAATAATCCATTAATTTAACTAGCACTATGAAATTACTTAATTCCCAATAGTTTAAAAATAATAGTAATAATTTATAATGATATTAATAATAACAATAATAATTATTGATTAAATAGTAATAATAGTAACAAACATTCATTACTCGTTTACTTAGTTTTTAAGTGACAGTTTACCAACATAGTACTTTTACAATTCTATTGCTGAATATGGAACAATGTTCATGCTTATTTATGACAATTTCTGACAATAATTTCAACTAACAACACTTAATAAATTATTTATTATAGTGCTCACATACAATTCAAGGACTACTAAATGAATAGTTTAATACATACCCTACATATCTTAACTTACATTACTAATGTATAATAACTTACTATTTTGTAATAACTCACACAATTATTTAACCTTGTGAACACTTGTATAACAATACTAATGTCTATATGCAAAGTCTGCACGAGTGTCCAACATATGCACAGATCACATATGTACTATAAGTAATCATATCTTCCCTATGCATATCTACTAACTAACAATAACAATGAAGACGTAATAGTCATAGATACTTTAACATAATCAAATTATCAATATGAGTTGTCTAATGTTTTAAATAATTAAGATTCAACATCATTATGCTTAGATTTATAGTAATCAATTAATCAGTTATGTTCAGGGCAGGGATACCTACTACCACTACACACTACCATAGAATCCCCAATCCCCCATAATACTGGCTAACAAATCCTCCCATCATATCCTACTTCCGCATCCTCCCTATCCTTCCTCTGCTAGTAAATATTTTGTGTCGGCTTCATCAACCCAGACCCATATAGAAACCGAGGGCGTTAGTGTGGGATAAACAACAAACCAAACCACTCCTAGCAGACATCTAACTGTCTTCATCACACGTCTAGGGGAGCACGACTCATCACAACCCTCCCACGACCTAAGGTATCATAAAAACCATAGGGTGGGAAATACCTCCATCCCTCTCAACATATCGGGTGTATACCCTGCCAAAATCACACTATGTTCTTATTGAGATTATCGGTTTGTGTCATTGTATTACCCTATCGATTACTAAGATTTATTGCTTAACACAAACTTATTTCTCATATAGTATCAAGTATCCGGCTATCTCATAGCCCTCGTGTCCTGCAGATTAGTATTTTGAAACCATACATTTCTAATAAATATCTCTATTCAATCAACAATTGATCTATATCATCAACATTCACTCATTTCATCACATAACATCATTAAATCATTCACATCATGGATTGGGATCCACGTAACACATCATATATATCATATTTTATTAAGGACGATAAGTAAACATACATTGTCATTATGAAAGAAAGAAATCCCGTGATAACTATGACGCCAAAATCACATAATCATTGTAAAATTTCATAATAATGGTAACATCATCACATCACACTCACAGTATCATCATAATAATATAAACATCATTAATATATTAGTAACACATAATCAGGTCTAACGTGCCAAAATATAGCTTACTTAGTCTAGCTCAGTCCAACAGACAATAAGCAAAATAAAGTGCAGTGTGTATGACGGTAAACATGCCTAGTCAAAATATGGGGAGTTACATACAACCACCCTTCAGGAAACTTCGTCCCAAAGTTATGGTCAAAATAGTGAGGAAAAGTCTCGACACATAGTCTCTACGTCCTCCCAGGTAGCAAATCCTGGGATATACTTGTCCCACTAGACCTAACTTGGTTTGTGTGGTGACTATGGAGTTGTCAAATCCCACGATCCACTATACGTAATGGTTTGACCATGAATGTTCCCTCATCCAATACCAGTGGATTCTACTACAATGGTCTGATGTTCTGCTGGGATGCTATGAATTGTCGCATGAATTTGATTTTTTTACCCGGATTATACATTAAGTTTCATCAGTCGTAATTACGACTGTGATCTTGATTTGGATTCATAACTCTTCCTTCCTTTCTCCCACATAATGTTCAATATCCACTTGTTTTACATGCAAAGTCTAAATTTTAGAAAAAACGTCATTATAAATTCTCATTATTTTCTTCATATGATATATGTTATTTTGTGTTTTTTAATAATTGAACTTCCACAAGGTATGCATTTTCCCAAACAGAAGGCACTCAACTTGTGGAAGTTCGAACCATTTATAGGCTAGGGCATGCTTGACAAATTAATCTTTAAAAATAATGATGTGGCATCAAGCCACCAAGATGAATGATCGAGGGAAGTGAGAGGATGTTTTAATAACAATAACCAAGGTGCATATGACTTCCTATATAGTTTTATCTATCTATGTGATTTGAAATTTCCAGCGCGATATACCATAGGGTAGATATTGAGAAAGAATGAGTCATTTATGTCCATCTAATATTTTACCTAGGGTTATCTCAGCCGTATATTTTGACCAAGCCTCACTCCAAATAGCATAACTACACCCTCAAATAATGCATATGTCGACCATACCATTCGAGATATTGGAATTAGAAAGATAAAATCAAAATGTCCATACGGAATTTTCAGAGGATGGAAAGATAATAGGAAAATGCATGCTTCTGATATATTGAAATAATAAAAGAAAATAAAACATGAATATGAATTTTGGAATATAAATTCAAAATGCTAAACTATCCATGGTCTACCACTATGACCTAAAGATTGTGCTAGCTTGGGTACTAAATATTTTGCATCATAACTCAGGCTTCATAACCCTTAAAAAAACCACGTGAGGGTTATATCCAAGGAAAAAAAGTTATTATGGGACAGAATGAGACCAAGGATACTAGTTAGTCTATTTTATGACAAATTTAGTTGTTTATTAAACACATTACTGAGACTTCAACTTATAGTCGAAGAGAAGAAACGAGCACGAAATCCCCAAAACAAGACATCGCTGAGACCCACGTGATGAGATGAACCTTGAGACAATGATTATACCCCGTGATGAAATTGTTTAATGAAAACGACAATGCAAGTTTTATGCAAATCCTGATAATTTGTTAATTCGAGACGCATGATATCCCTACACATAAGTATAAGCATTGTGAAACTAAATTTGATCTCCGCATTTATTAGATTGAGATAATAACGGTCTAATGTTGTTGGATATGTCAGGAACTATCATGGTTCAAACACACAGAGGTCGAGGTCGACCACCCTCACCGTCGCCATAAGCACCACTAAGGACAACCTCCACCCCCGAAATGGAGATCATACTGAGATCCTTGGAAACTATTATTGTTGGAGACATTTACCACAATACACACTCATTTTGGTTAATTTGTCCTAGTTAAACCACTATCCTAAGTTTTATTGACTTAATTGACATAAGAGGAGCACTGTATGACATTAGCATGAGCACACCCATGCCTACCTTTAGTCAAGGAGGCCAACTAAGCCTTCTCCTTCATTCGGGGAGGATAACTGGAGCACTCTGGGGGTGATCCGAGTGTCATAAATGCAGTTAATTGATAACTGATGGTTACAATCAGTTAAACAGAGCAATGAAGGTGCCTCCTTTCATTAAATTGATTATTTAATGAATATTTAATAAACTGGAGTCAACAGGGGCACCTCCAACCACTTCTGATGGTCAATTAGACTTCAGTTAACCTCATTGGGGTTCATTGGAGTTATTGATGCACTACCACTTGTTGGTTGGCTTGTAGTGACATGTGTCCAAGCTACTTTCAGTTAGACTCAGTCATTTATTGCACTTTGACTTCAGTTAGGACTCAGTTGAGTCAATTAGGGTTTTGATCAGTGGTTAACTTGAGTGTTTACTGTGGCTTACATTCAGTTAATCTAGACTCACTCATTCAATTCCAATGACCTCCTTGGGAATTGGAATTGTCTTGGTATTCTTTCATTTGATTATACAGAGCTGCTACTTCCATTGCAACACCACTTTGCCAATTTTATGCATATTTGTCTGAATTATTTGTGAGACTATATTTTCAGTTCCTAGACCACTGTGACAAATTAATATGGTATCAGAGCTCACGGCAGAACAAAGCTCAGATTTCTCAAAAACAAGGTTTTTGACAGATCTTGAATGAAAAATTGAGCAAAGCTCAAAAATTTTGGCACTGCACCAGAAGCCAAGGCTTACCACTTAATACCCCAAGTAAGGAAATTGTTGGTCAAGATTGCTTGATCAACTATGTTGGGTGTGATGAAAGCCTAAAATGTGCAGGCTGTCCAACCTTACGGTGCCCCTTTTGTTGTGATTTGCAAGTTTTTAATAGGTGAAAGCATTCGCTCCAACAGTTTTAGATGGCTTCTTCTGTAGAACTCTTGTCTTTGTTCAATTTCCACTCATGGAAAGGAGACATGGAGATCCAACTATGTGCCAGAGGACTCTATAGGGTCACTATGGACAGTGAAGAAGAGCCTACTTCTGTGACAGACAAAGCTAGATTATTGAACAAGAAAGACGAAGCATTCAGATTCTTATGCCTCTCTATTTCTCGAGATCTTCTTTTCCATATCTCGGGATTGAAGACTCCAAAGGAAATCTGGGACAAATTAGAAACCCTGTATGGAAAGCAGGATGATTTGAGAGTATGCCAACTTGAAAATGAGTTGATGTCTCTCCAGCCTTCCAATTTTGAGACCTTAAATGATTTTTTCACAAAGTTCAAGCACATTGTCTTACTGTTGAAGCAATGTAAGGTGGAGAAGGAGGATGATCAGCTCATCCTCGCCATACTCTCCAAACTTGGAGCTGATTATTCAGTTTTTGTCTCTACATTCCGTTCGGGGAAGCTCACAACCCCTAGATGGAAGATGCCTTCACTCAATGCCTTCATTGAGTCCCTAACAAGTGAACATGATAAGCTTGTCCATATGGGGATCATCAGATCCTCCCATGATCAAGCCCTCCATGTCTCAGGGCCCAAAGATATGAAGGGTAAAGGAAAGCAATAGAAGAACCCAAAAACCAAATTTGAAGCTCCTAAGCCTAAAGTTGAAAACTAGCAGCATGGAGAGTCTTCTAGCTCAAAAAAGAACAAAGGAAAAGGGCATCATGGAAAGGAAAAAGTCAAGTGTTCATATTGCGGGAAGGGCTTCCACCTTGAACATGCCCACATGAAAAATAAATTTGATGAAGCTACCTCTCTCCTTGAGAGAAATCACATCAATCTTCTGGAAAGCTTTCGGAGGAGAGATCAACAAGATCAGGAACCATAGCATGAAAGAGGTCATGCCCTCATGGAAAGCACTTCGAAGTCTAAAGCACTCTTGATAGAATCTGGAGCTTTGAACCACATGATGGCTGAAAGAGAATCCTTGTCATCTTTGGAGACCGGCAAATCCATTCCCATCCACATGGGAGATGACTCCACCATCATATTCGAAGGACAAGGTATTGTTGATCTTGAGCATGGCTATTTTCCAAATGTTCTGTACATACCATCTCTGGCATCAAACCTCCTTAGTGTTTATCAAATGACACATATGGGAGTGCCCAAGAGAGTCTCCTTCATCCCAGATGATGTAGAGATCATAGAACTTGCATCCAGGAAACTTGTTGCAAAAGGCCTGGCAAACCATCATGCAAAAGCCTATGAGTTCTCCCATTTTGTGGTGGATGCAAAGCCCACCACATTGTTGACTCATGGAAATGAAGTTAGTAGACTGTGGCATGAGAGGTTCAGCCATATAAAATTCAAATACTTGCAGCAGTTAGAGAAGAATTCTATGGTTGAAGGCCTCCTGGGCATCAAAGCTACCACTGGAATTTGCAAGGGATGTGTTGTTAGAAAGCACCCTGAGCATAAGTTCGATCGGGGGAAGGCAAGCCGAGCATCATGCATCTTGGGACTGATACATTCTGATATCAATGGTTCCATGCCTATAACATCCATGAAGGGATCAAGGTACGTTCTGACTTTCATTGATGATTTTTCCAGGTACACATGGGTCTTCTTTATCAAAAAGAAGTCTGAAGTCTCTGAAAAATTCATTGAATTGAAGGCCTTGATTGAGAATGCATCTGGCCAAAAGATAAAGATCTTGAGATCTGATAATGGTAGGGAGTATGTCAGTAATTAGTTACTACATATATGTTCCCAAAGTGGTATTCAGGTCCACCATTCAGTTCCCTACACTCCCCAGTAGAACGGTGTAGCGGAGAGGAAGAATCGGTCTCTCAAGGAGATGACCACCTGTATGTTGGAATCAAAGAAGTTGGCTGCAAATTTGTGGGCTGAAGCCATGCATGCTGAAGCATATATTTAGAACAAAGTGATGCACTCATCCATGAAATGGAAGACCCATTTTGAAGCATACTTCGAACACAAGCTGGATGTGTTGAATCTGCGGGTGTTTGGGTCCACTGCATGGGCCCAAATTCCACTTGATAAAAGGAGGGCTTTGCAACCGGAAAGCATAGAATGTGTGTTTATTGGGTATCCTAATGAATTAAAAGGTTTCAAGCTGCTGAATATCAAAACAAAACAGATCATCATCGAAAGGAGTGTCAAGTTCGATGAGCCTCTTCAGGAGGTGGAACTAGTGAAGGATAAAACTGTCGAATTTCCTTCCTATTCTACTGAATATTTGGATGATGAAATTGGGGGTAATGACCCTGAATTGGATCCTAATATTTCTGATATTAGTGTATAGAAAACATCAGATACTGAATCAGAAACTCAAGTACAAAATCATCTCCCAACTTGGGCCCGACAGACACTCTCCTTCACAAGAGATAACATTGGAAATCTGGATGATCCAAGGAGAACCCGGTTTGATTTCCAAAGAGCAGGTATTGCGCTCTCTTTTCCTGATTATTTGCTGTCCGAATCTTGTTATTTGATCATAATTTCAGACCCTAATTCTTACTACCATGCTCAGAAGGATCTGAGATGGCAAGTTTCCATGGATGAAGAGATGAATTCTCTTCAGAAAAACACTACTTGGTAGCTAGTTTCTCTTCCTCCGGGAAGGAAATTGGTTCAATGCAAGTGGGTGTTTCAGACTAAGGTTGATATAGATGGAAGCACCTGAAAATATAAGGCAATTCCGGTGGCAAAAGGTTTATCCCAGGTCCAAGATGTGGACTACCATGAGACTTTTGCACCGGTTGCAAAAATGGACTCCATCCTCCTAGTTTTGGAAATTTCAGCATCTAGGCACTGGGAAGTGCATCATATGGATGTTAAGTCAGCCTTTCTGCATTGAGATACTCATGAGGAGATATACATGAAGCATCCTGAGGGCTACATTTCTGATCCATCTTTGGTTTGCAAGCTAAAGAAGTCACTATACGGGTTAAAACAGGCCCCAAGAGAGTGGTATTCCAAGATGGATGCCTTCCTTCTCTCGCAAAACTTCCAAATGTGTAAATCAGATCCAAATGTGTATATAAAACAGTCTGATGGTAATTTTATTATTATTGTTTTATATGTTGATGAATTACTGATCATAGGTAGCATAGTTGCTTCTATTTCAGTCATCAAAACTGCGCTCCACAATGCATTTGAAATGAGCGATTTGGGGCTCTTAAAACAATTTTTGGGGCTCGAAATTGAGAAAAATTCTGATGGGATAATTGTCACTCCAGTGCAAATACATATCAGACCTGTTAGTCAAGTTTAACATGGCTGAATGTAGAGCTGATTCATTCCCTTTCCTTTCAGGGATCAACCTTGAAGAAGGAAAAAGCACACCTCCCATGGACTGCACTATTTATCGACAACTAATTGGTAGCTTGTTGTACTTGACTCATTCTCGGCCTGATATCTATTATGCCATGAATTCTATATCAAGATACATGTAGCAGCCCCATGATGTTCATTGGAAGGCAGCCAAGAGGATCCTCTAGTACATTCAGGGAACCAGGACCTACGACATTCACTATGCTGCAGACTCCGAGCTAGAGCTGGTTGGATACACAGATTCCGATTGGGTGGGTGATTCTATTGATCAAAAGTCTACTTTTGGATATGTATTCATGTTTGGTGGTGGCCCCATTTAATGGTCTAGCAAAATGCAGGCCGCCATAGCATTGTCTTCAACAGAGGCTGAGTACTGAGGAGCAGTGAATTCTTGCATCCAAGCTATTTGGTTGCAAGGCATTCTTTCAGAGTTTGATCTTGGTAGTACTTTGTCCACTGTCCTCTTTTGTGACAATAAAAGTGCTATTAAGATATCCACAGATCCAGTTACCAGGAAGAGGACCAAGCATGTAGAGATACACATGCACTATATTAGGGAGCTAGTGCATGACAAGACCATCATTCTGCAATACTTCCCGACTGATGAGCAGATTGCAGACATCTTCACCAAGAGCTTTTCAGAAAAGAAGTTCACTTACCTCCGTTCACTGTTCGGGGTGAGTTCATCAGAGTGATCCAACTACTTTCAGTGTTCAGCTTGAGGGGGGGTTTTTCCCATTGGGTTTTCCCTCTTTTCCTCACTTAGTTTGTTTTGAGCATTGTTTGAGTTTTAGTATTGTACAGGGTGACCTATGGCCTTTGTTGCCGGGGCCCTAGCATTCTTATGCACTTTATGTTTTCTACTTCTCTCGAGTATAGCTTAAGGGGGGGCGTTGGAGACATTTACCACCATACACACTCATTTTGGTCAATTTGGCCTAGTTAAACCACTATCCTAAGTTTTATTGACTTAATTGACATCAGAGGAGCACTATATGACATCAACATGAGCACACCCACGCCTTCCTTCAGTCAAGGAGGCCAACTAAGCCTTCTCCTTCATTCGGGGAGGCTAACCGAAGCACTTCGGGGGTGATCTGAGTGTCATAAAAGCATTTAATTGATAAATGATGGTTAAAATTAGTTAAACAGAGTAATGAAGGCACCTCCTTTCATTAAATTGATTATTTATTCAATATTTAATGAATTGGAGTCAACAGGGGTGCCTCCAACCACTTCTGATGGTCAGTTAGACTTCAGTTAACCTCATCGGGGTTCATTGGAGTTATTGATGCACTACCACTTGTTGGTTGGCTTGCAGTGACATGTGTCTGAGCTAATTTCAGTTAGACTCAGTCATTTATTGCACTCCAACTTCAGTTAGGACTCAGTTGAGTCAATTAGGGTTTTGATCAGTGGTTAACTTGAGTGTTTACTGTGGCTTACATTCAGTTAAGCTAGACTCACTCATTCAATTCAAATGACCTCCTTGGGAATTCAAATTGTCTTGGTATTCATGCATCTGGCATGATCATTGTATTGTATCATCATTCTTTCATTTGATTATATAGAGCTGCTACTTCCATTGCAGCACCATTTTGCCAATTTTATGCATATTTGTCTGAATTCTTTGTGAGACTGTGTTTTCAGTTCCTAGACCACTGCAACAAATTAATAATTATGGCCACATTGAACATGCAATCAGAGAGGGTCATAGAGGTCGAAACAACATAGGTTAGCCTAGAGAAATCTGAGAGGGAACAGAGCCTCGAGCATGAGCAACTTCAGGATATTTTAAGAAAGCTACAGAAGATCACAATTTCTGAGTTTTCTAGAGGACGACCCGGTAAGCATGTAGAAGCATGGCTCGAAGGCATGAAGAGGTGCTTCTCACTAAACGAGTAAACCTCCATTGCCAAGGAGATAATGGCAATCTTTCAGCTAAAGGGTGATGCCCTGAACTTGTGGTCATATCTGGAGAAGCACTTACACCTTACTCCTTTGATTGTTTCTTAGGAATTATTTGAGGAGAGGTTCAACAAGAAGTACTTGTCAGTTTATTATAGGGAACAATGGGTAGGTGTATTTCATGCTTTGGTACAAGGAAACATGACTATGGAAGAGTATGAAGCTAAATTCATGGAACTAGTAAAGTATGCTCCATAATTGGACTTAGATGATCAACAGGTGGATTGTTTTGTGTATCGAATCAACTACAAGATCAGGGCCGGAGTATGGATGTAGAAGCCAACTTCAATTGCTATGGAAGTCGAGTATGCTTGTTATGCGGAGGATATATCAGGAGCAAGAGGAGGTAGCAAACTGATAGGGTCCAATCAGTATGTTCTAGGGAAGTCCCTAGGACCGCACTTCAAAGGAGGACAATCTATACCTCCTCCTTATGATAACATGTTCACCCAGAAGGGTAACACTTCAGTTCACTTAGTGTCGCAAGCATTGTCTGCCACCCGTGAGAGTATGGGTCGAGCACAGGGTAGTTCCTATAGAGGAACATTATGTTTTAAAGGATTCCAGGGAAGGAACTCATCCAATAGGACTCCTCCTGAAAGCATGCAAGAACCACCCAATGTGTCTTGTTGGGGATGCGAAGGTCCTCATTTGTAGCGGAATTTCCCTAAATTCCATACCAACAGTAGGCAAGGGGAGGAAAAAGAACCCATGCATAGTCTGGGTAACAATCATCGGATTCCTGCGGAAGTTGACAAAATATAAGTAGAACATCAGTACACCATATTAGAATCCACTGGTCTTGGATGAGGGAACCTTCACGGTCGAACCATTATGTAAACTGGATCATAGGATTAGACAACTCTGTAGTCGCCATGTGGACCAAGTTAGGTCCAATGGGACATGTATAGCCCAAGATATGCTACCTGGGAGGATGCAATGACTATGCGTCAATACTTTCCCTCACTATATTCACCATAAATTTGGGACGAAGTTTCCCGAAGGGTGGGTGTATGTAACACCCCATATTTTGACTAGGCATGTTTACCAGCATACACATTGCACTTTATTTTGCTTATTATCTCTTGGACTCAACTAGACTGAGTAAACTATATTTTGGAACATTATACATGATTATATGTTACAACTATACTGATTATGTTACTATGCTTATGTTAATACTATGAGTATGATGTGATGATGTTACCATTCTTATGAAATTTTACTATGATTATGTGATTTTGATGTCATAATTATCACAAGATTTCCTTTTTTCATAATGACATTGTGTGTTTACTTATTTTCCTTCATGAAATATGATATATATAATGTGGTACATGGATACCAACCCATGATGTGATCGATTTAATGATGTCAGCTGAAGAAATGATAGGTTGTTAATGATGCGAATCAAATGTTGATCGAATAGAGATATTTGTTAGAAATGTATGGTTTCAAAATAGTAATCTACGGGACATGGAGGTTGGGAGATGGATGGATACTTGATATGGTATGAGGAATAAGTGTATATTAAGAAATAAATCTTAGCAATTGACAGGATAATATGATGACACAAACCGATAATCTCAATAACAACATAGTGTGATTTTGAAAGGGTATAAACCCAGTATGTTGAGAGGGATGGAGGTATTTCCCACCCTATGGTTTGTATGTTACCTGAGGTCATGGAAATGTTGTGTTAAGTCACACTCCCCTAGACATGTGATGACGATAGTCATATGCCTTATAGGAGGGGTTGGGTCCGTTGTTTATTCGATGCCAACGCTCTCAGTTTCTTTATGGTTCCAGGTTGGTGAAGCCATCACCACATCTGTACTAACAGAGGAAGGATAGGGAGGATGCAGAAGTAGGATATGATGGGAAGATATGTTAGCCAATATGGTGGGGGATTAGGGATTCTATGACAGTATGTAGTGGTAGTAGGTATCCCTCCCCTGAATGTAACTTATTAATTGATTACTATAAATCTATGCATGATGATGTTGAATATTGATTATTTAAACCATTAGATAACTCATATTGATAAAATGACTATGTTAAGTATCTATGACTATTACGTTCACATTGTTATTGTTAATTAAAAGATACGAATAGGCAAGATATGCTTACTTAGAGTACATATGCGATCTGTGCATGCACTGGCCACACATGTAGACTTTGCATATATACACTAGTATCCTTATGCAATTACTGAGAAGGTTAAATAATTGTGTAAGTTTTTACAAAATAGTAAGTTAGTATACATTGATAATGGAAGTTAAGACTTGTAAAGTATGTATTAAACTAGTCAGTTAATGTTCCTTAAATTGTACATGAGTACTACAATAAATGATTTATTAAGTGGTGTCAATTGAAATTATTGTCAGAAATTGTCATAAGTAAGCACGAACATTGCTCCATATTTGACAGTAGAATTGTACTATTGAATTATTGATTACAATTAGTTTTACCGTTAAGGATACTTGTCTAAAGGTGTAAAAGTACTATGTTGGTAACTTGTCACTTAAAAACTAAAACAAACAATTAATAAATGTATTATTATTATTATCATTATCATTATAAATGATTATTGTAGTTTAAACTATTGTGAAATAAGCAACTTCTTAATGCTAGTTAAATTAATTATTTCAATATACAAATTATTCTGCCTCCTCGGATAAGTGGAATAATATTATTGTTTTAAACAAATTATGGGTGAATTGTCCAAATCAAATAATATTATATTGATTTTATATGAATATTTAAACAGATTTACAAATCAGGACATCATCGTCAAATCATTTTTTTACAAAGTAATCAAGACATTGGAATATTTGTTATGTCAAGTCATGCTTATTAATTATTATTTTATCCTAAAAACATTTAAATCATAAGTGGTAGGCAGATCCATCAATTAAGAAGATAAGCCTCATAAATTATCCCAGCAGTCGTCATTCATAAGAATTAGTAAATAATTGAAGTCATCATGACATAACTAATTAATAAACATTATTGTTTGAACTAACCGAGAGAGAACAAGATATGATAAACATATTAAATATTAAATTATCTTGGATAGTAGAATGGGGGTTAATGGGTTTGGGTATCGAGGAGATAGGGGGAAGGCAGTGGATTAAGGCTGAAGGAAGCATAAGGAAGATGGTTATATAGGAAAGGTTGGAGGGAGTAGTCGGGAATCTTCGATATGGGTTTTTTCGGGGAAAAGAAATTTGGAAGGGAAGGGGAAAACCTTGTTGAAAAGAGGAAGGGGAAAACTTTGAAAAGAGAAAGGGGAAAACTATGGTTCAAGGGGAACAAAACAAGGAAGTTGTTATTGCAATTATCGGTTTATGGGCTCAGGGTCTAGGAAGTATGTTGATTTCCTAGGGTCAGCACGATCAGAGTTGGTCGGTAGGGTGGTTTATCTAGTTGGTTGCTAAGCACTAAGGAGACTAAGTTAGAAATTAGAAATGTTCTACACTATTAAAGGAGTTCATCTACTAAAGGAGGTCAACTACTAGTACCAGGTATTATTCTTGTCACTTATTGATTTATCATATTCTAAATCATGTGAAAATATATACGAAAGGAAATCTCGTTATTTGATATAAGATTTTTTTTCTTTTTCAAGTTTGCATGTATGTTGAAAATGACACGAATATGAAAATAAAAATACTTGAATAGACTATGAGAAATAGGTTAACACAACTTATACTTTCATTAAAATTTACTGAACTAGCTCAGAATGATCTTGATACATCGGAATTTGGAATAGAATGGACTTAGTGATCTGGTGCAAACCTGTTGATTGTATCTCGAAGATACCATTAGCCAGGTATCTCCAAATCCTAAATAATGCTCACGGAACAAACAAAAAACTATATAGTTTAGAAATGACAAATGATGAACCTAAATTGTTAGCCACAAGACTAGCAGTAACACTAACGCAATATTGATAATGTTTCTCAAGTGTGGTGACAGAATATAACTTCACATATTCCTCCAAATTTGTCTTCATTTCATCGCTTGGCAGTTGAGAGATGTCACACAAGAATTTGATGAGCAATAGTGGAATTTTACAACGTTCCACACTTTTGTTGGAACGATTGATGCTTTCTAGCTCATTGGGGAATGGCTCGCCTCCCTACTCTTGTTGTCTTTCATGAAATCTAGTATCATTAGGATTCCGATTCAATCTTTCCAAACCATAAATTTTCAACGTAAGAGGGATATCCTTCACACATATGATTAATTAGTGACCCAATTAATTCGACTGTAGACTCAAATTACATATTATTTTAAAATAGAAACCTAAGTTTGAATAGACGTGGATCTCATAAGTGAAACATGCTCAAGTTGATAACTAATAACCATTTCTAAAACAATTGTATTTATAATGCGCAATAATATGTATTTGGATTCTTCTATACAAGTTCATGGAAATATGGTGTATTTCAGTTAAAATAGGTTATTAAAAATGCATGTCATCAACGCCTTCCTAAGGAGCACACACACACATGTACATAACAATATTCATAAATCCACTACTCTTTGTTTCGGAGAAGTTCATGACCAATTGGAATTTGAAATTATAGAAAAGTATATGAAATTTCTTCTTGTCGATAGTTGCCTAAAAGTTATGAAAGAGCTCACTGCGTTACCGATTGATCCTCCACTTTCTTCTTGATTTCCAATTGCTCCAAAATTGATGCAAGGATTCAAACCCAGCTTGTTTCTTAGAAATCCACTCTTTCTTTAGGCTTTATTGTATCAAACATTGTAGAATCTAAACCATGATTCCTTTGCACCATGATATCCTTCAACAAATGAAAAAGTAACATAGTCTCTCTATAAATGATTGAGGTTTTCTTATTTAAACTTAGTTAGTTCACCAAAAATATACTTTTAACTTTGGCATTCAACAACTCAAGTTACAACCACTTAACATCAACACATCATCAGTATAATTTCTGAAATGTGATGAAATTTGTGAATATGTTGCATAAAACATTATAGATGAATAATGAAGGTTAAGGTTTTTATTTTAATATCTCTTTCCCTTAGGAATGGATCGACCACCTTCCCTCTATGACCTTGCTGTATCGATTGGTATTGACGATCATTAACATGAGTGCCATGGAATCTATGATGTTTAATTCTGGTTAACACTAGGGAATGGCGAGCTCCAACTTGCCAATCCAAATAAAATCATTGCATAATTAGACCTGACAACTTATTTGTCTCTCCTACGGGGGATATTTTTGAGATCATATGATCTATGCACAACATATGTGATTTGTACCAACCTATACATATTTGCGCAACACCTTGCCCCACCCCAAAAACATATTAACGATTCACAAGAAATTACGCAATAAGCATGTTCTGTTCATCCTCCACCTCGCTACCATGATACATATAGCAGCCACATCCACACATTATATAAAGTATAAAATGTCATAACAACACTTGGGTTTCATGTATAGATGGAAAAGGAGAAAAATCCTCATTTTTCAATACATAACATTTAATGCTAACTATCCCTAGATTTAAAAATAAGATTTATCACAAGTGTTTGACAAATGCTCAAATTAAGTACGAAAAGAAGGTTTGAAATGCGAGCGAAATTCCCATGAGAAGATAATTAAACTAAAGAATCTTTATAAAGAAAGAATGCCCTTTCATATAAATAAATATCGAAGCTTCTTTAAGTCTATCTTAGTTTGGCCTGACCCACCCAACCTTTTTATGTTCAAATTAGATTCTTGACACAATAGACCAAAGCTATTATTTTATGAAAATAAATGCATTGAAAGCAATATTGATTCGAGGACATTCACGGTATGCACATAGATAAAAAATACAAGTCGATTCTTTTAAAATTTTGTAATGGACAAGTGGCTGACTGATCATATTTGCAATATGCATTATGGCATCTAGATATCTCCCCAGATAAACCAGTCTGGCTATCAAACACGCACTGTCCACAAGATGACTATTAGGCTTCTAGGACGTTATGATATGAATCCACAATGTGCTCCAAAATAAGTAAAAAATTGTGCCGCCACATTGCTTCCCATCTTCGTGAACATAGATGTTTCATGTTTTTAGGGAAGGAGGATATGTAATTGAAATGTAATTAATACAAACGATGGATGAATATGTGGGAGCCCGTTCGAGATACTGTTGAAGTGGGAACCCTGTCATTAGATAAAGGATCAGAGGACTCATCAGCAGAAGAAGCGCATGAATTGAATCCTCTTCTGCAAACGATTATTTAAGTTCAATATTCCACACAGACAACTTCTAATTATGGTATAATTATCCAAGGCTAATGGATTCTATCATTTTTACATTGCTATGAAATGTACTGGTATTTCTCAAAACATTAGTTATTACGAAAAATTGGTGAGAAAACAACACGGAATTATATGTTGGCATTAGAGTTAAAATGGCAAGGGAATTGACCATTGCACTCAAACAAGTATCAAATTGTACAACATCCAAGTGAGTTCAATCTTCAGATTTAGTTTTTACTTCTTTGTGGTGTTCATTTTGTTTCCTTCTTCAAAATTGTGCTGAAGAGTTTAGAACGGTAGGTTGGAATGTTCGTTGACAGAAAAAAATGGCAGATATGACGAAATGGGGGTGTTTGAATGGTAGATATGACGATTTGGATGAATTGGAGATGCTTCACAAAATTTCACCCTCAACATTTATGTAGCCTTATTCGTTGCTATGACTACCTGTAGAACTTCCCCAAGTGAACAATCAACTTAAGCACCATATTTTAGTGATTTGATTATCAATTTTTAAATGATTTTAAGTCTATGAAACAATTGGAGGCATAATCAACGTATTTGCTCATGCCTATTCATATTTAAAATGCAGAACACGAATCAGGAGTGTGTCATATCCAATGATTTATATTCTTATGTTCCTCCGATGTTAAGTGTGCTACATTTGATACAATATGTAGCACAAACATCAATATGAAGAAGTGGCATTCGTTGCTTGTTTTGCAGGGAGTAATGAGAGAAAAGCTTATAAAACTTAATCGACAGCTCTAGAGGTAAATTTTGCGATTTCTCTTACAATATACACAAGTTTTGTTGAAGATTTAAGATAAATATTTTGAAATCTTGAATCTATGAAGTAATGCATTTTGCATTTGGGAATTTCGACAGGTTTTTATCTTATTTTTTTTCTAATTCACCAATCAAATTAATGTTCATGCTATAGAATCATAAGGCTATGTTTATGCACTACCAATTACCAATGGTAGGGTAGGTTTTCGTAGGATAATTCCTGAGTATGCCTATTCATCTTTAAGGATAATTTAATGGTTGGCCGGATGAAAAATAGAAAATGACCAAGAACTAAGGAAATATTCATTAGGAAATTAACAAACAAATGGTCGGGTTCATTGAGATCAATTGACCAGGAAGAGACCCTGCAAAAAATAATTTAGTTATTGTCTATATTAGCTTATGCTTTTTGAAAAGAAACTATAATATTCATCTACATTTTCCTATCTATGTCTTGAAAAGTATTGTCCATACCTAAGCGTGGAGCCTTCAGTGTCCAACCTATTTGATATTAGTTTTTCTAGAGAGTAAACTGAAACCATGAAACCAAAGAAGGTAGCACATATATGCAACCCTTGCTTCTGCTTATGTTGTTTTGTAATTATGTCTTTGTTCATGGTGTTTTCTTATTCAGTTGTTGGATCAATCACCACCACGTATAGTAGTTGAGACGAACAAGCCCCAAAAATCTTCACACAATGTTGTAACCTGGTAATGTTGCGTCCAAATTTGATATCTGAATATTGTCTTACATATCTACAAGGACAATTGCGCCACCTCAAACTACACTAGACAAAATCTCCATCAAATTGTCTCAAAATTGTTTCAGATTGATGAAGTGTTTCAAATTGATGAATATGGATACTTGAAAGCTAGGAAGATGAAGCAAATTATCTCAAAACTATTTCAGATTTCGTATTGATGAAGATGAATACATAAAACCTAGGAAGATGAAGGGTAGGAAGAAGCATATAATAGAAGCAACAAAGAAGAGAAAAGGGCAAGCCACCCCACCTCTTTGTTCAATCATATGCCAACATCATCGCCACCCTTGGACAAAAATCATGCCACGGTCACCACCACCGTTTGACAGATAATGCAGTGAAGTAGATGATGCAATGAAGTAAATGTTAACAGTCTTGAGAAGTGAAGTAACATTGGAAATCCTTTAGAAGTGACACCATTAATGGTATCATTAATGGCTCCTTCATTGTATAAGTTAAAATGTAAAAACAACATTTTTAGATTTACTCAGCAAATTCCATGCCATTTAAGAAATTACATATTTTTTGGATGCGTGTTGTGTGTCTTACATGGTTGTTTGATGCATTAATGCTCTTGCAACGTGTGTCTTAGATGGATTTTTTTTTAAGTAAACTCTTAGGAGTTTGATCCAATGACAGTCAAGTGGTGGAGCATTAAAAAAGTCATAGTAGAACTAGTAGCTACTTGTACTAAAAAACAGGTAAGTGTGACCCCCTAGACAATAAAATATATTGACGTGAGGAGGAACATATTTACTAGTAATATCATCCACAATCACTTGAATATCGAGACACTCTTCGAACTGATTGTATACTTATTGAGATATGTTAAATGAAATTCCGCTAACACTTTCGCATAATAAATCTACCAAAGGAGTTCCTATTATAGGAATAGCCTCAGGCACACCGGTCACAATTTTCACTGCCCAATAACCAATTTGATTCCAGGGCAAAGAATAACCAGTTACACTAAAATATATGATCAACACAGCTAAAGTTACACCTATGGCCTAAGTGAATTCATAGGATTTTTTGAATCCACCTATGAGATAAACACGTAATATGTGCAGAATCATCATTAGAACCATCATACTTGCCGACCATCGATGGATTGATTGGATTATCCAACCAAAGTTAACTTCGGTCATTAGGTATTGAAAAGAGGAAAATTATTATGTAACAGTCGGATGATAGTAAAAATTCATAGCAGAACCAGTGGCTACTTGTACTAAAAATAGGTAATTGTGACCCCCCTAGACAATAAAATATATTGACATGAGGAGGAACATATTTACTGGTAATATCATCCATAATCACCTGAATCTAGAGACACTCTTCAAACCAATCATTTACTTTACAGACTCTTTACATGTCACTTTCTCAGCCAACTTCCTACATTTATCCAACATGTTGTCTTTCCTATTCTAGTGACACATGATAGTAGGAACTAATGGCTTGACTTACAATGATACCTTCATATGCATGGCTTCCGTTGGCTCTAGCCGACGTCGTACCCACGATATTTATAACCTATCACTTTCTAGCTGTTGTGTTGCTGCACGCATTCTGACATGGCTCCAGTCCATCACCTTCTTTCTATGTTGTATCATTTTATTCTACTGTGGCCTTTCTTCTTAGCGACATATTCTTCTTTTGCGACATCTTCTTATGTCATGACATTCCTTATTCAATTGCTTCCTCATTATCTGTCTCTGTCATACCTCATTCTCCTTCTTTCCTTTCATCCGCACTTCCTTCCTTCGTTACGTCGTTGCCTCTATCGCAAATCCTTTTTATTCTTTTTCCTTAGCTCCTTTCCATACTTAAGAAGAATTCTAAGTGAATTTTTCTTACCTATCCTTAGTCCCAACAAAGCCGTTGAAAGTGAATGTGAAAAATATAAGCTTGAATAAAGTTGCGCTACAGATGCACTGGTTAAAAAATCATTCGAAATAAGGTATGAATATTAGTGAGTGTGTTCAAAGAATGATATCGCACAGAACAGTGTTGGGGAAGTAGAAGGCATATTGTGGGATTTCAATATACCCACATTACATTGTTTGAAGAAAAATATTTGGATTAGAGTCCTTGGCATGAAGGACATTCAAAACTTGTATAATGTGAAGAAGATTGAAGAAAAATTTGCAGTTGAATATGTTGATATAAGACTCAAAGATTCAACAAAAATATTGAAGAAGAAGAAAGTGAATATGAAGCAAAGGAAGACAAAGCATATTGCAGAATTTAAAGTGTGGCACCACAAAAGAAGGAAGAAATAAATTTAAAATATATTTGTTTGTTTTTTAGAAGCACCATAAGTTTGAAGGACAAGAAAAGAAAAAAGGAGGAGATAAAAGAGAGCAGCAACTTATTGACAACAAAGAAGGTTGAGTTAAAGTTAGAGCTACAATCAGAGGCTCCTATTTGAAGAAAATAATCGGTCAAAGGTAAGATTAATGTGAATCTTGCATTGAAGTTGCAGAGAGTAAAAAACATGATGGACTGCAGCACTAAAGTTGTAACTAATGAAAGGTATCATGAAGATATGGCAAGTTTTATGGATGATGACAAAACCAGGCCCAAACAACTTGTGGAAACATTAAAAAAAATATGTTGTAACAATCTGTTATGATTAATTAATCCTCCTTTGTCCAATTTAGTCTATTTGGTCAATTTATCTAACTTAGGAAGTTATTATCACTGTACTAGAGTATGGGGGACACACCTAGAGGTTATCTTCCACTTACTGCATGTGCATGCATGAGTTTATGTGCCTCTAGGGCTAATCCCTACATTATAAGAGCCCACTCTGAGTGCCACCAATAGCCTCCATCAGTTGGTTGTGGTAGGTAAGAAGTTATGATGAGTTATCCTCCAGTTACATTCAATTAGATTAATATTAGTTAGCCTGGAGCCAGTTTTTCATGCATGCAGGGAGTGTGGCGCCTTTTGTCCACCTACTGTATCAGTTAACTAATTGTAGACTGATTTAGACATCCAGAGTTAGACTAGTGAGCTCCAGTTGTGATTTTTACACACTAAGTTAGCAGATTAGTCAGGTTTAATTGGTAGATTTGAATCTTATCCACAGTATCTGAATTCTATTTATTGCAACACCATTATATTGCTGATTAATGAATGAATATTAATGTTGTGATTATCTGAGCAATTCTTGTCCGATTTATCTGAAATTTGTGTCATGGATTCTTTGCCCAATGTATATTGATCTCAATTATTCCACTGCATAATTACTTTTCAATAGCTCTCATCATAGCCTGTAGATCTATGGTTCTAAAATCTAACATGGTATCCGAGCCTTTTTCAGGCTAAAACTCAAACCTTTAAGACCTCCATGTTTGCACCAGAAGCAACTGATTTTCCACATAATTCTTGGAATCGTAGCATTTCTCCCTCTGGATTATGTCGAGAGAAGTCTATCTAGCTGTGAAGAACTCTAAAAAAAGTGCACATGCCGAGGTGGAATGGTTTGAATTAACAAATGATTGTGAATTGACTGTTTTTGCAGAGTTTTTGCACGTACAACTTCAAAATGGATTTAAGATCAGTTCCTCCTCTATCACCATTCAATTATGCCGAGTGGAAATTGAATATGGTTGCATATATTGAGAGTCCTGATCTCCTTGATGTGTCTTATGGAGCCTGTAAATAATCTTATGAAGAGGAAGACGATTGGCTAAATGGTTATGATAGAGCATATGAAAGTATGGGTATGGTAATGTCTCCTGATATGTGTTATCTCATGGAATATGTTGAGTATCCATTCGATCTCTAGAGAAATCTAGAAAGAGAATTTGGTTTGAAGAATGAAGAAGATGATAGCTAGAGCAATTCTAATGCCTCCTCATCTTTTATCCCTTCAAAAGTCTCAAACTCTATTCTCTTAGATGAAGTTGTTCAAGAAGAAGAAGAAGCAGAATCTTAAACTCAATAAATTCGAATTGTTGAAATTATCCTTGCAGTGACTCCTTCTCTTGTTACTCAAGAAGTTTATGAGAACTATGATATCTCATATTCTCATATAGCTGATCTAAAAGAAGACATTCGAATTTCCGTTGTTCAAGAAAAACCCTCCTTCCATTCTACTCAATCATTCTCCAGTGATTCTTCTATTCTAAATTTTGTGCAATCATTTTCCAGTGAAAGCTCAAAGAGCTAAAGATAAATTCAATTCCTCTCTCTCTGATCATGCTGCTGGTGTGCAGAAAAGTGATACTTTGGATGTTTTGGAAGAAATATAATATTTTAGGAGCAATTCATTCACACTCATTGATATAGATCTTCCAACAAATTCCTACATGATTGCTTGCACCAATACTCAGAGTTTTGTTAAAGAAAGAGAAAATTGTGCATCTACCATCTCAATGGAGCAGATGGAACCTTTGTTCCACACTCTTGGATCTGATATGACCTTATTTGATTTGAATTTCAAGTTTGAAGAGCCTCCAGTCATGCTTGTAACCATTCTCATCGATTTTGGTGTGAAAAATCAAGCACCTCAAGTTTTTTTCAAATTTGTTGTTGGGGATTCGATGCCAGTTTTCTCTCATGAGTTTGATGATATTAAATTTTGTGAATCATTGGATATTTTAGAAGCTATATTATATTATGGAGCTCAAGGATTTTCTCTCCATGTTCCCAACACTTTTCTACCTTCCTACCTGATCACATGCTCATCTCCTCACAATACTAGTAAAGATGGAGACATCCTGCATTCGCTTGGACACTTGATCCTAAAACCTGGAGTTGATTTTACCTCACATGGTTCAATGTTCAAGGATGCAACATATCAGTTTCTTGGCTTTACCTCACATGGTTCAAATTCTCAGGCACTTTTTCTCTCTCATCATTTGATTTCAGTTGCTCTGCATGGGTCCAGTTTTCATCTTGCAATTGTCTATGTTCTTGATTTACTTGAGCATATTACTCTTCTTCCAAAGAGGAAAATTCCTCCATGTGAAATTTAGTCACATCAATCTTAAGACTAAAGAAGATCTTACCGAATATTCAAGACTAATTTACACATGAAATGACATTGATAGTGCTGCAATTGGAGGTTGCAGCTGTATATTATCAATAATCAAAGAATGAGATGTGATACAATGTCGTAAAGCTTGCATGAATGCAAGGAAAGTCGAAGTCCATGAAGGTCATTCGAATTGGATAGATGAGAGTAGCTTAACTGTAAGTTAGGCACACTAAACACACCAGTTAACCATTGATCAAGCCATGATTGACTCTAACAGAGTCCTAACAGAATTAGTGTGCAATAATAACTGAGTCTAACTGAATAGAACTCAAATTCATGTCAAACAGTAGGTGGGGGCACATCTCTAACTCAAGTCATCTTCGATGAAGTGAATTGAAATGAAACTAGTCACCAGAAGTTGTTGGAGGCGCCTTAAATCACTCAAGTTAACTCAAATCAGCCCAAAATAGACAATGAGATGAGGGATGTGCCTTTCCAACTTAGCTTAGCTGATTGTTAGGTGAAACAACATTCAATTAACTAATTGGTGCACTTATGACAAGCAGATCACCCTATATTTGCTCCCTGATTGAAGGAAGAAGCATAGTTAGCCTCCCTGATTGAAGGATAGGCTTAGTTGTCCACCATGATTGAAGGAGGGCATGGGTGTGCTGATGCTGATGTCAATTCGAGTCAATTAACTTAGGATAGTGGGTAATTAGGCCAAAATTGACCAAATAGGTGTGTGGGTTGGATAATGATGACTCCAACACCCCCTCTTAAGCTATACTCATGGAGGAGTAAAAATAAAATGATAGGGCCTCGAAAAAAAATGCCATAGGTCACTTTGTACAAAAAGTAAATATAAAATGCTCAAATAAAATGATAAGTGAGGAAAGAGGGAAAACCTTGTGGGAACCCCCCCCCCCCTTCAAGATGAACATTGAAGAAGTAACTGCCTTCACCCTGATGAACNCAACAGTGAACGGAGTTAAGTGAACCTTTTCTCAATAAATTTCTTGGTGAAAATATCTGCAATCTTCTCATCTGTAGGGCAGTATTGCAGAACAATTGTCCTGTCATGCACTAGCTCCCTAATGTAGTGCATGTGGATCTCAACATGTTTGGTCCTCTACCGTTGAATTGGATCTATGGAGATCTTGATAGAAATTTGGTTGTCACAAAATATTACTATGGTCAAAGCACTACCAATCTCAAACTATGAAAGAATGCCTTGCAGCCAAACTACTTGGATGCAAGCATTCACTGCTCCCCTGTACTCAGCCTCTGCTGAAGACAATGCAATGGTAGCCTTCTTTTTGCTAGACCATAAAATGGGGCCACCACCAAACATAAACACATAACCAAAAGTGTAATTCTGATCTATGGAATCCCCTACCCAATCTGAATCTGTAAAATCGACCAACTCTAGCTCAGAATCTGCAGCATAGTGAATGTCGTAGGACCGAGTGCCATGAATGTACTAAAGGATCATCTTGGATGCCTTCCAATTGAGATCATGAGGCTGCTGCATATATCTTGACACAACATTCATGGCATAACAAATTTCAAGTCTTGAATGTGTCAAGTATAGCAAGCTTCCGATCAACTCACGATAAATAGTGGAATCCATGGGTGGAGTGGATTTTCCCTCTTCAAGAATGATTCCTGAGAGGAAAGGAAAGCCTTACAATAATTCATGTTAAACTTAATTAATAGGTATGAAACATATTTTGACCGAGTTACCATTATCCCATCAAATTATTGTGTGATCTCAAGCCTCGTAAATTGTTTCAATAGGCCCAAATCACTCATTTCAAAAGCATCATGGAGAGCAGTTTTTATGAAAGAAATCGAAGCAAGTGTGCTTCTTGTTATCAAAATATCATCAAAATATAATACTATGATTAAAATATTTTCATCATACTGCTTCAAATATACATTAGGATTATATTTTCATCTCTGGAAGTTTTTTGAGAGCAGAAAGGCATCCATTTTGGCATACCAAGATCTTGGGGCCTGTTTTAACCCATATAATGATTTCTGCAACTTACACACCAAGGAAGGATATGTTGTATATACCTTGGGATGCTTCATGTATATCTAATCATGTAGTTCTCCATGAATAAATTAACTCTTGACATCCATGTGATGCACCTCCCAGTGCTTGGATGCAACGATGGCCAAAACTAGTCTTATGGAATCCATCTTTGCCACCGGTGCAAAGGTCTCATGATAGTCCACTCCTTGGACCTGGGAGAACCCTTTTGTAACCAGACCTGCCTTGTATTTTCAGGTTGTGCCATATGCATCAACATTTTTCTGATACACCCACTTGCATTGAACTAATTTCCTCCCAGGTGGAAGGGAAACTAGCTCCCAAGTTGCATTTTTTCGAAGAGAATTGAACTCTTTGTCCTTAGCAGCTTGCCATCTCGGATATTTTCGAGCATAGTAGTAGGAATTTGGATCTGACTGAATAATCAAATAACAGGTCTTGGACATCAATGAATCATGAAAAGAGAGAGCAATACCTGCTCTTTGAAAATCAGTCTGGGTTCTTATTGGATCAGCAGGATTTCCAATGTTTGTTGCAGCGGAAGAGAGTGTCTTTTTGTCCCAAGTTGGGAGATGAGTTGACACATCAGAATTTGATTATGAACCTGATAAAATTTTCTCACCGATATCATACATCATATCTACAATAAAATAGCCTTCACTCCCAATTTCATCATCCAAATGATCAGCAAAATAGGAGGGAATTTCAACAGTTGTTTCCTTGACTAGTTCTACCTCTTGGAGAGGTTCTTCAAAACAGACACTTCTCTCAATGAATATCTGTTTGGTTCTGATATTCAGATGTTTGAATCCATTTTATTCTTCTATATATCCAATGAGAAAATGTTCAATACTTTGTGGTTGCAAATATTTCCTCTTGTCAAGCGGAATTCGAGCCCATACAGTGGACCCAAAACCTTGAAATTTGATACATCCAGATTGTGTCCAAAATAGGCTTCGAAAGGAGTCTTTATTTTAACAGAAGAGTGAGGGAATCTGTTCTGAATGTGAGCAGTAACATTCATAGCCTTATCCCATATGTTTGTATCCAAACCTTGGGCTTCCAACATGCAGGTAGCCATCTCTTTGAGGGTTCGGTTTTTCCTTTCCGCTACACCATTTTGTTGGGGTGTGTAGGGAATGGAGTGCTGGATTTGGATCCCACTATCAGCATGTATTTGCAGCAATTCATACTTGATATAATCTCCTCCATTATCATATCTGAGAGACTTTATCTTCCTCCCAGAGTCATTCTCAACATATGCTTTAAACTCAGTGAATCTTTCCAAAACTTCAGATTTTTTCTTTAGGAAGAAAACCCAATTGTATCTAGAGAAATCATCAATGAAGGTGAGTACATACCGTGAACCACTCATGGATGTTGTAGGCATGGGTCTGCTGATATCATAATGAATCAGCCCTAAAATAATTTTTGCACGACTTTCCTTTCCTCGATCAAACTTGTGCTCAGGGTGTTTGCCGACAATGCAACCTTTGCAAATTCCACTGGAAGTTTTGATGGCTGGGAGGCATTCAACCATGGAATTTTTCTAAAATTTCCGGAAGTATTTGAATTTAAAATGACCAAATCTCTCATGCCATAGAATACTGACCTCATTCCCATGAGTCAGAAGAGCGATGGGATTTGCATTCGCCACAAACTTGGAAAACTCATAGGCCTTAGCATGGTGGTTTGCTATGCCTGTTGCAATGAGATTCTTGGATGCAATATAAGTGATTTAAACATCATTAGGGATGAAAGTAACTCTCTTGGGAACTCTGGTGTGTGTCATTTGATAAACAATCAACATATTGGAGGCCAAGGAGGGTACACACAAAACATCAAAAAAGCTACAATGTTCAAGTTTTACAGTACCTTTTCCTTTCGAAATGATATGAGAATAATCTCCCATGTGTATGGGAATGATTTTATCGGTGTCCAGGGATGAGAAGGTTTATTTTCTTGCCATCATGTGATTTAAATCTCCAGAGTCTATGAGGAGATATTTGGGCTTCGAAGTGCTTTCCATGAGGGCATGTCCTCTTTCTTGCTGGATATTCCGATCTTGATTATCTCTCTTCCAAACACTCTCTAGAAGATTGATATTGTTCCTCTCAAGGAGAAGAGTCATATCATCAAGATTTTTCTTCATGCAGGCATGTTCAGGGTGAAATCCCTTCCCCAATAGGAACACTTGACTTTTTCTTTGCCTTTGTTTCCTTTGTTCTTGTGTTTCTTTGAGACAGAAGGCTCTTCTTGCTATCGGTTCTTCTCTTTTGTCTTCAGAGCATCAAACTTAGCCTTTTGATTCTTCTACTTTCCTTTACCCTTCGTATCTTTGGGCCTCGAAGCAAACAGTTCTTGATCTTTGGAGGATATGATGATCCCCATCTACACAAGCTTGTCATGCTCGTTTGTGAGGGACTCAATGAAGGCATTGAGAGAAGGAATTTTCCAGTTCGGGGTTGTTAACTTCCTGGTATGGAATGTGGAAACAAATATCGAGTAATCCGATCCAAGTTTTGAAAGAATGGAGAGAATGAGCTGATTATCCTCTTTCTCCACCTCACACCGCTTCAACTGGAGCACTAGGTGCTTGAATTTGGTGAAGAATTCATTGGGGGTCTTGAAATTTCTTGCGTGAATAGAAATAAGCTCATTCTCTAGCTGATAAATCCTCATGTCATCTTGCTTATCAAATAGATCATCAAGTTTATCCCAAATTTCCTTCGGATTCTTCAATCCAGTGACATGGAAATGAAGATGTTTGGAAATCGACAGGCACAGAAACCTAAAAGCTTCATCCATCTTGTTCCAGTATCTAGCTTTATCCACAACATGGTTTAGCTCTACTTCGGTGTCCATTGTGACTCTGTAGAGTCCCTTGGCACGTAATTGCATCTCCATGTCTCCCTTCCATTGGTGGTAATTGAAAGGAGTAAGAGGATCCACGGTAGAAGCCATTTTCTGCTGTAGTGAATGCAGTAGGATTCTTTCAATTAAGAACCCGCAAAAACAAAAAAGGGGCACCATAAGGTAGAATGACCTGCACTTTTTTAGGTTTTCATCACACCCAGCTTAGTCAATCAAGCAAGCTTGATCAACAATTCCTTTGCTTAAGACTTATGCAGTAAACCTTCGGCTTCTAGTGTAGTGCTGAAATTTTTGAGCTTTTTGCTCAAATTACATGCTATATCCGTCAAAAATATTGTTTTTGAAGAATATCTTTGTCCCTTAATGGCTCTAATACCATGTGAAATTCAGTCACAACAATCTTAAGACTAAAGAAGATCTTATTGAAGATTCAAGACAAATTTACACATGAAATGACATTAACAGTGCTGCAATTGTAGGTTGCATCTATATATTATCAATAATCAAAGAATGAGATGTGATACAATGTCATACAACTTGCATGAATGCTAGGAAATTTGAATTCCATGAAGGTCATTCGAATTGGATAGATGAGATTAGCTTAGCTGTCCGTTAGCTGCACTAAACACACCAGCTAAACAATAATCAAGCCATGATTGACTTTAAATGAGTCCTAACTGAATAAGAGTGCAATAATAACTGAGTCTAACTTAATAGAACTCAATTGCATGTCAAACATTACGTGGGGGTGCATCTCTAACTCAAGTCAGCTCCGATGAAGTGAATTGAACTGAAACTAGTCACCAGAAGTTGTTGGAGGTGCCTTAAATCACTCCATTTAACTCAAATCAGCCCAAAATAGACAATGAGATGAGGGAGGCTCATTTCCAACTTAGATTAACTGATTGTTAGGTGAAACAACATTCAGTTAACTAATTGGTGCACTTATGATAAGCAGATCACCCCAGATTTGCTCCCTGATTGAAGGAGGAAGCTTAGTTAGCCTCCCTGATCGAAGGAGAAGGATTAGTTGGCTTCCCTGATTGAAGGAGGGAATGGGTGTGTTGATGTTGATGTCAAGAGTGTGCTGGTGTGTTGATGCTGATGTCAATTTGAGTCAATTAACTTAGGATAGTGGGTAATTAGGCCAAAATTGACCAAATAGGTGTGTGGGTTGGATAATGACTCCAACACTCCAGACATAATCATTTAGTTTGGAGAGTTTCACATGCATAGTCCCAGGATATTGACACACAAAAGAAACAATATTATGCATGATTTCTCTACAAAGCTATAGATTGCAGTAATTTTTTCACAAGTTTTAGCTCAAAGAGAAAAAATTTCTCTTAAGTATGGAAGCATGTTTCCTGATTACCTTGTTATCTTGAGGGGGTGGGGGGGGGGGGTTCCCATGAGGTTTTCCCCATTTTCTTTATTTTATTAAGCATTATTTTATTCATTTATATTGTATGGGTAACTTTTTTCCTAGTTGTTAGGGCCCAAGTTGTCCAAATTTAGGATTAAGGGGAGGTGTTAGGATTAATTAATCCTCCTTTGTCCAATATAGTCTATTTGTTAAATTTACCTAACTTAGGAAGTTATTATCACTATACTAGAGTATGGGGAACACATCTAGAGGTTATATGCCACTTACCACATGTGCATGCTTGAGTTTATGTGCCTATCGGACCAATCCCTACATTATAGGATCCCACTCTTAGTGGCACCAAAAACCTCCATCAGTTGGTTGTGGTAGGTAAGCAGTTATGCTGAGTTATCCTCTAGTTACATTCAGTTAGATCACTATTAATTAGCATAGCACCAGTTTTGCATGCATGCAGGGAATGTGGTGCCTTTTGTCCACCTACCTCATCAATTAACTGATTGTAGATTGATTTAGACATCCAGAGTTAGACTAGTGAGCTCCAGCTGTGATTTTTACACACTGAGTTAGTAGATCAATCAGGTTTAGTTGGTAGATTCGAATCCTATCCATAGTATTCAAATTCTATTTATTGTAACACCATTGTATTACCGATTAATGAATGAATATTAATGTTGTGATTATCTGAGCAATTATTGTCCGATTTATCTTAAATTTGTTTCATGAATTTGCCCAGTGTATATTGATCTCAATTATTCCACTGCATAATTCCTTTCCAATAGCTCTCATCATATCCTGTAGATCTATGGTTCTCAAATTTAACACAATCTATACAATAAAGTTGGTTTTGAATGAAGATGAAATTGCCTTAGAAGCCATTGTAGAAAGTAAGTCACCTGAAGGTGATGAAGATGATGCCATAATAGAAGAAAACAATCTCAAGAAATATGTAACGACATCATGATTGAATTAATGAAATATTGGGCACTTAGAGGAAGTGAAAAAATTATGAAGTTGTAAGTCATAGATTAAATGATGAACAAGTCTACAACAAAGTAATGTGAAAAAGAGGTTGTAGAAGACAAAATAATGAATCTTGTATGAGTTTGGAAAAACACATTTTGTTTGATGCAGATATTATGGAATGGGTCTCAAAGAAACAACCGTATTGTGACTCTCATCAGTGGAAGCATAGTATGTCGTAGATACAACCAGTCTAAATGTGTAGGAAGTTAAAGGATTTGTCACATAACCAAATAGAACTCATAGTATAATATTTCTGCATAGGGAATTTTTTTATGATGTACAGAGCAAGTTCCAACTCTGAAACATTTTGTATATTTTTGTAATGACCCCCAACTGCTCATAATTAAGGGAAGTGTTATAAATATTAGATTGAGTTGTTGCATGTATTTATTTCGCTAGCTCTACTACTCATTCACTCGGTCATTGAGTCAGTCAATCAAATTTGTCGGTTTGTCAGGCAGAGTTTGTAAATGTACAGCGTTGTCAATAAATCTATCGGCAGTATGGCGCACACTTCCTTGTATTTATTTAGCTGGGTTTTTTTGTTATACAAGTCAATTTGTTAGGTAGATTTATATTCTTGTATTAATTCAGTCTTTAATGGTAGTTGGTAATTTCCAAGAAAAGCAAAAATTAAGTTTGTGTATAAATAGTTGAAGAAATATGAGTGAAGAACAAAGAACAAAGAAGAGATCAAGAGGCGGAGCTCACAAGTGTTGAAGATTAACGCTTCAATTAATTAAACAATAGTTTAAATATAGTTACAACCAAACGGTTATGCTGAAATTCATTATACAAACCGTTCTCCAATGTAATGTAATGAAATAAATAAGGGTTTCTATCAATGTAATCTTGACATGGTGCACCCCCCAATTAATGAAATTTCTTGCTTAGTTTTTTCTGTTTCATTTTAATCTTGGTTCCCATGGTTTATTAACATGGTATTAGAGGATGGACAAGCCAGAACCTCTCATGAGAGTGGCTAGAAGATGAGATTATCATTGTGGTCATGGTCGTTATATGTGCATAGTTTAATATAGGAGATTTGGTTATACAATTATATTTTAAATATTTATGTCAATGTATTTGAACAAATTTTGTGTGTGAACAATAGACAGATTCTTTATTCGCTACATGGAGCCAAGAAAGTGTAACTCAATGTGGATTGTTGTCCAAGTAATTCGAGAATTGAGGAATCCAACTCAGGAAATCTACCTTTACGAGGGTGATGAGATAGCATGATGGCGTACCTGCAATAATCCAAATATGTAGAGAAAAAATAATTGCTTCAAATGAATATGTTGTTATTTTCAATCAAGTTTTTTTAATTGTACTGTTAAGAGGGTGTGTTGAAGATTAATGGTTCAATTAATTAAACAATAGTTTAAATATAGTTACAACCAAAAGGTTATGCTGAAATTCGTTACAAAAATTGTTCTCCAATGTAATGTAATGAATTAAATAAGGGTTTCTATCAATGTAATGGGAACATGGTGTACCCTCCAATTAATAAAATTTCTTGTTTAGTTTTTTCTATTTCATTTTAATCTTGGTGCTCGTGGTTTATTAACAACAAGAGACATAGATAGAGAAGAGAGAAGAGTTCATAGAGAAGAGAAAAGAGTTCAACCGAACTCAGAAAAGAGGATTCAGAAAGAGAAAGAGTTAGAGCTCACAAGAAAGAAAGAAGAAAAGAAAGGTGTGAAAAGTATTTGAGAGCACAAGCTTGTGGTCTTAGAAAGAATCCAGAGCCCAAGATTTGTAAATGGTAAAAATACAAGTAAATTTCCAAGTCTATGTATGTGGTCATAGTTACCTATCTTGTTAAGTAATATAAATAATCCTATAGTTTTTATGTGTTCATTCTCAAGAATGTTGAATATTGCATGGCCACATTTTCTACCAACTTACTTGTACAAATGTTGTTAACATTTACCATATTTAAAAGAAATAAAAAATCTTTAATATTTCAATATGTAAAAGTTTAGTTTTAACCCCACACAAATTCTATTTAATCCCACCCATGGTAGAAGTGAATCATATATTTCAATATACCATTATAATCATTTTATATTATAAGATTGCCGAAGTAAGAACTTGTCGATATCCCGACAAAAGGAATTGGAGGTAAGTTCGTAAAAGTTAGTCTTGTGAAAGTGAACTCATTGAAGTCAGTACATTATAAGATTGTGTTGGCAAGGGGATAAGATGTGCAAGGTGCGACAAGGAAGACATCGATAGGTGGAAGATTCAACTGTGCGGAAGAAGATATTGACACGTGTGGTCATTTTGGTCGAATTAGTTAGAAGGTTTGGTCAAAAGTAGTTAGAATGTCGGCCTATGTGGACCATTTTGTAACAGCTCAATCCTATAAGTAGAATTAGGAGTAGTCATTAGATCATCGCTAAATGGAAGGAGAATCATTAGAGAGATATTTTTGAGTCTTGAATCTGCTTGTATGCGATCGGTCATGTTGTCGATCTATGGAAGAATGTCTTTTCTGGTCTGAGGCTATTGGACCAAGGAATGCTTGTCTGTTTCGAGGTGTTGTGGAAATAATATAAGGATGATGTTGATGATGAAATCCATGTCTTTTTATCTGCATATATGTTAAACTTATGAACTTCATGATGGTACGATCTATGATTTTTCATGTCTGAATTTGAATGATGCGAAGTCTTGTTATGTCTATTGGGTTAATATATGTCGATGTATTTGTTAAGTTAATATGAATTATGTTATTATGATTTCTGAGTTTACTGCAAATGATAATAAGTAGATCTCGTGAATAATATGTGTAAACCCCTGGATCTATGAGTAACCCTGCGATCGAGTAAGACATAGTGCACAAGTCCTCTTCCTTCGGTGGAAACGTGGTTCCTGCAGCCATCCCTTAGAAATATCAGGTGAGACTATATTTTCTTCGCAAGTGTTGCTGGATAGAGTAAAAGCTGTCCGGACCTATGTTCAAGAATATTGCGTCGATGGGTGTCGAAAAATCTGTAGAGTAAACCCCTGTCAACTGAAGTGTATTAACAGATTTTCGAAGTAAAAACTTGTCGATGTCCACACAAAAATCCATGGAGGTAAGTCAGTAAAAATTAGTCTTGTGAAAGTGAACTCATCAAAGTATTGTCTAAGTAAGAAATTGTCCATGTCCTCACAAAAGGCCGTGGAGATAATTTCGTAAAAGTTAGTCTTGTGAAAGTGAACTCATCCCACTCAATATATTATAAGATTGTTGAAGTAAGGACTTGTCGGTTTCCCAACAAAAATTCGTGGAGGTAAGTCGGTAAAATTTATTGTGAAAGTGAACGCATCGAAGTCAATAAAATCCCTCAAGTTGGTTGAGTTAAAGTTGTCTACATAAAAAGCTATCGGAGCATACTAGTCTAAGTAGAAAGAAAAAGAAAAAGAAAATTTGTATTCTGTCAAAAGGGCAAGCACACTTTTCTTCAAACCTGGAAAGGTTGTGTGGATTCGAATGTTCTTGTCTGAATGATGTACTCACAATTCACTTTCTTTATTGGATAAACTTTTTTGACAACAATTATTGGAGTTCAAGAATATTTATTTAAGGTTATAGTGGGGCCATTATTATGTCTTTGCACAGCAGAGATATATATGAATAGATCATTTCTATTAATCAATCTGTACTTTTGTCAAATTTTTCTTTCAAATGAATGTTAAAAATTATAATGGAAGAAAAATAAATTTATGTTTTTTTAAATTGTTGATTTATAAAACATCTTATTGGCCAACCAACCGCTGACGTCTGAATTGTAAATTGTGCCCCCAACGTTGGCGACGGGGTGACGTATATAGCATTGGCTACTGGATTTTGGACCATGAGCAGGATAGTATTTTCTTATATTCTTCCATTAAAAACATAATAAATGAAATTCAGTCATTCCAGTCTCGGTATTCACGGTGTTTAGTACGTTCTTCCCATCCCATGCCAACATGGCGATAAATACTCTAAATGCTATAGAGCATTTAATGCGACGGCGGTCACACTGTTCGTCGTTGGATCTTACTTTGGAAAGGATTTGACGGCAGACAGTGCGACCGCTATCGCATTAAATGCTCTATAGCATGTAGAGTATTTTTCGCCTGTCAACATGGGGGCATGGGGTTTTATGGGTTCCAACGTCTAGCAATGCATCATAGTAACACGAGTTGTTCTCTCGATCCTTGGGTTGTTAGGTCTAGCCAGCAAGCGAGAGCAAGCCCATCGTGGAATTCACCATCAACAACATTTTGGTCATAAGCAAATTCCACAAGAGCAAGCTCATCGTGGAATTTGCCATCAACAACATTTGAGGTTCTATTTTTCGTGATAGTTGGCTAGATTCTCGAGTCTAATAAATGAAGACGTCGTTGCCAATTAGTAATTATCATGCCGAAATATCACACACGTACGTAATTTCACTACTTGTATTGCTAGCTTCGGATACAACACAATTTAATGGGGAAGAAGAAGGTTGATGCCCCTCCTACCTCCATTTCGTGCAATCCCTTGTACACATTTGTTCATATCCCAAAATATGCATTTTAACCATTTCGTTACTGTGTGAAATGTACCACGCGCCCTAACGTGGGTAATTAATGCAACACATCACAACCTCACGATCAGTGATGGAATTTGACAGGAAAAATGGTTGTCATGGAGCATTTTTACCATCAAACACCGTTTAAAATTTCTATTAACCGTCATTTATGAAGGGTAATAAAATTTTTAAAATGTAATTTTGAAGGCAATAAAATTTCTAAACCGTCATTATGTTACTACTATTTTTTTTATATTACTAGTAATATTAATATATTTATCTTATATAAAACTATACTTTTTAAATTCCAACTTCCAAACCATACATTTACTAAAAAATAGAAACATATTTTAAATTAGAATTATTTGGTGCCTATTTGCAAGTTGCGTTGTTTTTTCCTAAAAACATACAAACTCATTTAATTCAATCGACTTTCCATTATTTTTTTTATTTTTTAATTATTAGAATGAGTATCTACACTCTACAATTTCAATTTCAATGTTCAATGCTCATTGATTACATTAACTTTTGAAGGTGGAACTCATGGGAGTTAGAGCACCTTGGAAACAAAGTTTGAGAGTAATTTAAATTATTAGAAGTATTGCACTATATTTTTGGCATTATATTTAATGATTTGTTTAGATTTATAGATTTAATTGAAATCTATGATTTTGAAGAATTGTTATAGATTATGTATGTGTATTTTTTAATAATTCTAATTAACAACAATAATGTATGTGCAATGTTTGTATTTAGTGATTTATCCCATAATTTCAATAATTATATAGATTCAGATTCAAAAAGTATTGATTAATTCACCAAAACTCCCATTAAAATTGAAATAAACATTTCTTGTATTTCTATCATGGTTTAATTTCAAGGAGAGATTCAAAATTTTAATGAAGAAAAGTATTAAATAAAGACATTGAGAAACATGAAAAAAACGATACTCAAACATAGTGACATATAGAGTTATATTTTATCTCTATAAATCAAGTCTTATTTTATTATGTATTTTTTTAAAAATATTTTTTTTTTACATCATTTGGTGTCATTGTTGAAGGGTTAAAAAAAACATATAGAATTGAATTTTATCTATATAAATCAATTCTTATTTTATTATGTATTTTTTTTTATAAATAAAAAACACTTTACATCATTTGGTGTTATGATTGAAGGGTGAAATTTTTATATCATTTGGTGTTATAATTGAGTAAAATTTTAAACAAAACGTTTCATGATGGATAATATTAAACCCAAAATGTAAAAAAAAAATCCCAACATGTAGAATGAAAACTAAATTCCAACACTGCTCACGATTGACAAGACTTTTCTTCTCTCCTCCATGAATTCTACTCATCATATCGTGATACCCATCATTGAATTATTGTTGTTTTAGCTATGTGTTTCAGTGAATGATGGCTTAATTTAGTTTTGCATGGAGGAATGGAAGACTAGTATTTGATCAGAGTAGACATGGGTCTTATAAGATGGTGAAAGTTTGAGTGAGGAATTTGTACAAGAGTGGGAACATACCTTGATTTTGTAGTGTTGAGTGAGGAGGAGAAAATAAAGTTGAGCAATGGTGACCTGGTGGAGTCATTCAATGATGAAGAGGGGTTCATAGGGGCCTAGTTTTGTGCATGACATGTAAAAAAGTAGGGGGCAGGGTACTTGGTGGAGTACAAAGGCCTTGTGAACGATGAGGATGACACAAAACAATTGATGGAGAGAGTAGATGACCTTCACATAAGGACAAGCCATTTGGAGCAGAGTAAAGATCAATTTATTATGTATGAGGAAGTTCATGCTTATGAGAATGATGGGTGTGGTCACGAAGGTCCTTAACAATCACGAGTATATAATATTCTTCTTGCAGAAAAAAAGAAGAGATGATATTTAATCATGCCAAACTGCACCCCTATCTTGAATTCATGGATAACAAATGGGTTGAAGCTTCCAAGGTGTGCACATTACTTCTCTTCTTTCACTTCATGGGAATTGGTAGTGTTTTTTTAATGAATGACAAGATTTTTTCCCTTGGCTTAGTCCTCAAATGGATAAAGTGCTTTTAAGTTTGTTGTTTTCCCATTGTTTTCTGATTTTTCTGTAATGTTTATTTCTTATTTCTTCCGCTGTCCAGGATACCCTATTCATGTCTGAAGATTTTTTTTGAACACATTAGGTCCAAGTATCCGACTGGCATACTTTTAGGTTTGTCCCTGGACTTCTAAGTGGATTTTACTGTGTTGGGACCTCTATCAATCAGGACTAATAACTATTATTGGTAATCTAGCCAGTGTTATAGATAGGATATTGTTCTCGAGTTGTGAATATTAGACAGGTCAGCAGTCAAGGAACGGGTTAAGGTTGAGTTTAATGATGGTCACAATGCTTTATCTGTCATCTTAAATTCCACAGATACCTTAAAGTTCTTGAGAACACTGAATGAGGAATTTTTACTTTTACTAGAAGTGCAAGTGTTCTAGAATGACCGAGGATGCTCCAGTTTTATTGATATTATATTACATTCCTTGGTTATTCTAGCTAATAACCAACATTAATGGGCTTTGATTATATTCTGCTATGAATTCCTCTTCTTTCTCCTTGGTCAATTTGCTTTTAAATTGATAGAGTGAGGGATCAATGTATGCCTCATACATTTTAGATGCCCATGTTATATTGTGGCTGCGCATGTTCTAATGTGGCTTGGGTGATATGCATAAGTATCAAGGCTGACAAGTAACATCCCGCTCTTCCAATGATGTGGATTTTTCTTGAAACTAGTCACTTTGTGGTGCTAGGCAAGTATATGAATACAATCTCTTGCAAAAAAATGTAAATCCATTGGTCAAATTCTAGAAATAAGGCACACCTTAGTTAAAAAGGATTCAACGACTGAAAAAACATTTCCTGTGACATTTCAGAAGAAAGAAATTGACGAATACCCAAATTGGACAGTTAGGCTTTCTGATGTAAGGTATAGCTTATTGTTGATTGTTAGAATACCAAAAAACATTTACATCATTGAAACACAACTCTAAGTTCCAATTTATTTTGGGAAGATATCAAATGCTATTTGATGCATTATGATCAATTCACATTCTTACAACAGTAAACAAATTTTCATGTTGTAGACCATATGCCACAAGCTTCATTTTTGAGCTAAAATATGCAACCGTTTTGCAATACCATGTTGATGCTATGGAGTAGTGATGCAACATTCACTAAGTATTTAGTTCTAGCTTAGACGACTTGGTCTTGGAATAGTAATTGTTGATGAGATATGGGTTCTGTCCTAATATTGCCAAAATAATTCTGATCTTTTCTTTTCTCAAAATTTCATAATAAGAAAAGGGTTTTTGAAGAAATTGAATCCATTTATATATTAAAAATACAAATGAAATAAAATTGCAATTTAGCTAAAAATTATTTAATAAAAAATTATTTAAACTACTTTTCATCCCAAATATGGGATGAAAATTAATTTTTTTTTCATTCCAAATGTGAAAATCTATATCCATGTAGTTTGACTTTTTTATTTTTTTTGGTTTGACCTTTTTTTATTTTTGTCTACAAAAATAAGAGGTATTTAAGTTATATAATTAAATTTATGTTTTTGAACTTTAAGTAGGCTATAGGTATTGAAAATGTATATTTTAAATAGCACAAGGTGAAAACATAAATAAGAAAACAATATTTTTTTTATTGTAAAATTTATTGTGAAAATCAATAATATATTCATATAATAATCAATTTTATTTTTATTTTTTCATAAAATATTTATAAGTTTGTACTATGTATATCAATGTATATTATTTTATAATATCAAGAAAAAATAATTTTTTCACAACTTAACTTATTGCAAAACCTTATTAAAAATAAATAGATTTCTGAAAGAAAAAAAATACTCTCATTATGATTATAATATATTTTATTGATAATAATCAATTTGTTGATTATTATTATGTTTAATGTTAATGTAAAAACCAAAAAGGAAGAATCACACTCATAGTGAAGGATATTTTTTCTAATTTAATAAGACAAGTGTAACACACCTTAATTTCATAAATGTTTGTTTTACTGAATTTAATATTAAAAATTACCAACAATGTACAGAGAGATGATATTACTCATACTTTTTTGTCACATACTATGTTGTCGTTAAGTATCTAAGTTATTTTTAGCTTACTTATTTGGTGGTTTGCTTACATGACACTACTTGGTGACGAGAGAACTGTTTAAAATAACTTAAAAAGGGTCATAAGACAGTTAGTTGTTTGTTGTTTGTCTGTTTCTATGTTTGAGCTGCACAGGGGAAATGGATCATGGTCTTACTTAGTCAACATGACTAAAGCATGAATTTTCTTTGTCTAATATGTGTAGGTAGTGGGGTTCCCCGACACTTCAGTTTTAATGACAAACTCTAAGTTAACATGCCATACGGAGCAAGGTTCAAACGAAATTATTGTGTGGACAAGGTTCTAGTCTTGAACCCCTTTATTTTTAATTTGAAAAGTTCAAAACCATGATACAAGATAACTATTTTATCAAAAGTACAAGTTTTTATCCTAGGAATGCTAAGGGTCGAACTTTATTATTTAAGGTATCATACAAGCAACACCAAAAGGAAATTAAACTACAAAACTTCACCATTCTCCAAAGTGTCGGACTATTTCCAACGAAAAGGGTTTGCTTTGATGTGATAAGATGACAGTCGGCCATAACTTCGATATTCACTTAATAATTAGTAAGGACATCATAAAGATTTGTTATTTATTACAAACCCTGCGAATTCAATATACCCTCTAATTGTCGGTAAACATGATCTGTAAAAGCCTAAGGGTTTTAATGAATCTTGGTTCCTGTGCGGTCATTTTGTTAATGTTTTGGGAAAGGTTAGAAGCTCCTTCATTTTTCTCAAAGGGCCGTCGTCTGCTTGTTTTCGTTACCTCTCTGTTTGTATCCAGAGATGGAGAAACCACCAAAATTGTTCCTTGTCCCTATCTAAGCCAGTCCATGCTCGATTTACTTGTTACAGTAGTTGGCCATATTTGCTTTGGAGTTGAATGCGTGTTAAAGAAATATAGACAGGTAAGTGTAACTTCATCCATAGTTTTTTTTTCTACAATAGTTATATATATATTATATGTTTTAGCTCTCTTTGGTTTGTTTGCGTAGAACAACTCTGCAACTGAGGCGTGATTATATTTCAGCCAAGATGAGTCCTTTCTAAATGGTAAGACCCATGTTCATGCCAGCGCAGCTCCGTGGATTCAGATGGGTGCTTAAGCTGTATTTCTTAGTGTTGGGGTTTTCCCCACTGTGTTAAATGTGGTGTTAGGTTTTGGTATTGTAATATTGACAATGTAAAGGTGTTTCGCCACCTGTAGGTGTCTACACCACTCTGATACTTATGCTGGTTTTGATAAAAGAACTTGTTAATATTATGAGTAACTATGAAGGTTTTAAATAAATCACTACTTGTGGAGTCTTGCGACTATGCCACTTTCTTTGAGTTATGATGTTATAAACCCTTCTATTTAACTTTGTCATTTGCTTCTTTAAAAATTTGCACAGATCTTGAAAATGGTTATGACCATGCGAGGGATCTTTATATCCTTACGCATTATGGCCATGAGCCTTACTTTGTTGGTTTAAAATTTCGGTAGACCATTGTAAAACACAGTTTGTTCCTTATTTAGGTAAACTAATTGGCAGCATTGGATTTTGTTTTCCCAACCGCTCGTCGTGTGATAAATTTACTTGATAACAGATAGGACTTGGGATTCGATCTCGATTAAGATGATTCTTTGATGAAAGGCTAACAAAGTTGTCTAAACCGTAGAGGGATTTTCCTAGATCTATTTTCGGTTTTCACTCCGTGATAGTAAGTGAAGGTTTTAACATGTATTTAACAGAAATGTTGTGGATATAAGACACCGGCGTAACTTTATTATTGTTTGGAATTATGATGGTTAACTATTGGACAAACTCGCGAGGTTTTCTCTGTAGTGACTGTTATTAGGAATTTCCTTACTTCTTATATTTTCTATTGTTTAAAACATGAAGGCCATAATTCTTACTGTCGATTCTTAAGTTCAGTTATTATCAATTTAATTTTATAAGGGAGTAACATTCATGAGGATTCTCTGTCAAATGAGATTTTGACTGTTAAATAATTCAGTAAGATTTGCGGATAAAGTTTTAAAAGAATGATTATATCGTCATTAATCCTTCTCTGACAGTCCATAGAGTTGTGAACCATTTACAGGAAGAATAGTGATTCAGTTATGAGAACCTTAATACTATTATTCAGTTTTGTTAAGGATCCTAGGTTTTCATTGTGTTATTTTTAAATTGTAAGGCTTTGTATAATTAGTTTTATTTATAAAAGGCCTAAGAAAACCCATGATGGCCATTCGTTAATATTAGAATGGTTGTTTTTTATGAATGAACTTAGTTATACAGTTCTAAGGTTTCGTTGTTTTATTTTAAACGGTAAAGCCTTACTCTAAGTATTTAGTTTTGTTTAAAATAATTTTAATAATTCAAGAGACTATTTGAGATTTTGTTCTATAGATAAATACTGCAGAAACAACACTAGTTGAAATCAGAAGCCTGTAACCAGTGCTAAGATCTGTCGATAATCTCGACTTGGCGTTACATTAATAGTTTAGCTGCTAAGAATCTGGGTTAAGATACCCTTGAGAATTATTGTTTAGTTTAATATGATTCATTATTAAAGATGGTTATTCTAGAATAATATTAGAGTTTGATTAAGGAAATACTGGTTGATCCTAGAGAGATTAAAATACAGTAACAAGAATAAGTTTGGATCTGTACATTTGTGTTCTTATATAGTTAGAAGTTAATGTGTTGGAAAATAAAGAATACCTTAATGCGGACATAAAAGAAAAGGACTCTGCACTCACCTTCTGTTCCTATACTTGTACTGTAATGAAAGTTTGATTTCACTAAATGCTTAACCCTTGAATTAAGAGTTGTAGCTTGTATTTAATTAATTACCATGTCTTCTAACTAGCAGCAGATTGTATATATAACTATATATCATTTCTATGCTCTGTTTTAACGAAACTACACATTTATTCATTCATTCTGATACTACTATTAAACATAATTTCATGTCTTCTTGTACTAGAGTACGTCACTTCGGTGAGAGGAAAAATACAGGAGATAATTTTAAAATCATTTCTTTTACAATCAGTTTCTATGTAGATACTTCCTCAAATAATAATTGAATAAATATCATTTAACTATAACCCAATTGAAAATTATTTCAGCTTACTTAAACATAAATAAATAACATATTACAAATATAGAGTTGGAACCTGGATATGTTGCAGAAAATGAACTAACACCCAAGGGAGACTGTTCCACCCAACCTTTTCCTGAAGCAGCCAAATCACTTGCTTAGGACCCCCGAGCTTTCTCACTGCACCACTAGGATGAAGATCTCTACTACACAGCATACTTCTGCAACTTAGCACTCAGCAGTAGACTTAACTCAACAAATCACTTTAGCTATCCCCTCATCAAATTCTTTGTGTGCATGACTTTTTAGTTTGCAACAATCACAAAGTTCATTCTCTCAACAATCAGAATGAGTGGTGAGCCTCCTGTTCAATTTGATGCTTTATATAAGATTGCCTAGGTCTTTGGGTCAGTTTTGGAATTTAATGAGCCAACCAGCTCAGTTCCCCCTCTCAGGGAACATGACCATTTTTTAGAGATTATGCTCCTGCAACAGCTAGAAAGTGAATGCTAGTGCTTCCACTTGTCAACCAGCCTTCTACAACTACTCCTTCCTCCTAGTGGGCAGTGAACACTCATTTAACAATCTCCCCTGAATAGGTGTCTCCTTTTATTAATTATTAAAATAAATAATTCTTCAATTACAGTCATCCTTGACCCACTTGGTCATAAACTTTACAATAAAAATTCACATAATGTGTTTGCTGAAATAAATAATAAATATTTATTTTTTAGTTTTGGGTATGTTACAAACACCTCCCCTTAAGCTCAACATTGTCCTCGATGTTGCTTTATTTATTCTGAGTCTTCTTGGAACAGCACTGGATATGCCACTCGCATATCACTCTCCAGTTCCTAGGTCGCTTCATCTCGACTGAGGTGTTTCCACTACACCTTTACTTGTCCAATGGTGCGATTTTGGAGAAAAATTTCCCTCCTGTCGAAAATACAATCCGGTTCCACCAGAAGATATCCTTCTGGTTAAACCTGAATCATATTCCAGTCAATCACATGAGTAGCATCATGTATATACTTTTTCAAAATAAAAATGTGAAAAACATTGTGTATCTTAAGATTAGGTGGCAAAGCTAGTTGATAAGCCACTGGACCCACTCTTGCCAATATCTCAAAGGGTCCACAATACCTGGGTGCTAATTTATCACAACTCACTAGTTTAAATGAGCTCTTTCTTGGTTTCACCTTAACAAACACATGCTCACCTACTCGGAATTCCTTTGGAGTTCTTTTAAGGTCAGCATGACTCTTTTTCCTGTCTTGAGAAGTTTTCAAGTTGACTTGTACCCGTTTCAATGTTAGTTCCAATTCTTTTAACATGTCAGGTCCTAACATCAACCGATCTACTGGATTAATCTATAATACGAGTGTTACACTTTCTACCATATAATATTTCAAAAGGACTAAGCTTTACTGAAGCTTGATAATGGTTATTATAAGCAAATTCAACCAAATGCAAATAGTCTTCCCACTTCTTGGGATAGTCTCTAACATACATTTGTAACATGTCTTCTAATACTTGATTGACTCTTTCTGTCTATCCATCCATTTGCAGATGATAAGGAGTACTGAAATTCAATTTAGTATTTAATCCTTTAAATAAAGTTTTCCAAAAATTACCAGTAAATTTGGGATCTGTGTCAGAGATTATTACCTTTGGAATTCCATGCAGACAAAAGATTTCTTTCATAAAAATGTTAGCAATATTAGCAGTTGTATAAGTTGTTTTAACAGGAATAAAGTGTGCTGCTTTACTTAGTTTATCTACAACTACCATTATTGAATCATTCCTGATTTTTGGGTAGACCAGTTACAAAGTCAAGACTGGTGAATTCCCATTTCCAATTTGGAATTGGTAATGGCTGTAAAAGTCCTGTTGGGTGTTGATGTTCAACTTTTACCTGTTGACATTCGATACACCTAGCTAAAAATTCAGCAACCTCACTTTTCATATTAAGCCAAAATTACTCTTTTATTAACATGGTTATCATCTTCTGGTGCCTCGAATGTCTAGAGTAAGGAATTTTGTGCATTTCATTCAAATCCAACAGCTTAACTTCTGGTATAGTTGGTACATAAAGTATGTTTTAAAATAGTATTAAACCCTTTTCATTAAAACTGTAATCTGTAATTATATTTTCAAATGTATTATGAGTTATCTTTTCTTTTAAATTCTACTATTTTAGATCCCGCTTTATTCCTTCTTCCAATTTATCTTCCAAATCAGTTTTATAACTGCTAATGGCAGCTACAAAACTTGTTACTGCATTCCTACTTAAGGAATCAACCACTTTATCTTCCTTCCCTTTTATATGTTTGATTTCAAAATCATATTCGCTAAGGAAAGCAAGCCATCTAGCTTTCCTTGAGTTTAGATTTTGTTGATCAAACATATATTTTAGACTTATGTTATCAGACATTAGAAGAGATATTTTACCTATTAAGTGATGACGCCACATTTTTAAAGTGTGTATTATTGCAACCAGCTCTAAATCATAGGTAGCATAGTTCTTTTCATGAGTTTTTAATTTTCTTGATTCGTATGCAATTGCATGACCTTCCTGTGTCAGTACCCCGCCTAAGCCTTTGTTGCATGCATCAGTGCATATGACGAAGTCTTTGTGTGGGTATGCTATTTTTAGGATGGGTGCAGTAGTTAATAGTTCTTTTAGTTTATTAAACCTGTCTTCGCATTCTTGATCCTAAACAATTTTCTTACCCTTTTTCTGTAATGAAGTTATAGGATTTGCAATCTTTGAAAACCCTTCAATAAATTTTATGTAGTAACTTGTTATCCCCATAAAGGATCGTACATCAGTTACATTGTTAGGAACAGACCAATCAATTATAGCTTTTATTCTATCCGGGTCCACCAATATCCCTTCTTCGGATATTACGTGCCCTAAATATTGTATTTTATTTTTATAAAAATCACATTTGATGTACTTATCATATAGTTGATGTTCTCTTAACACTTCTAATATTATCTTTAAATGTTCATCATGTTCTTTTGTCTTAGAATAAATTAATATGTCGTCTATAAAGACGACTACAAATTTGTCTAGGTACTTACTTAGAACATTGTTCATTAAGCACATGAAGGTTGTTGGTGCATTTGTTAGCCCGAAGGGCATAACTACAAATTCATGGTGCATTTGTTAGCTCGAAGGGCACAACTACAAATTCATAGTGCCTGTATCTTGTCCGGAAAGCAGTTTTAAAGATGTCTTCATCTTTAATTCTAACTTGGAGATACCCAGACCTTAAGTCGATCTTTGAGAATATTGTTGCTCCTCGTATCTGATCGAACAGATCGTCAATGCGGTACAGAGGATATCTATTTTTAATCACCATTTTATTAAGTTGACGGTAGTCTATACATAGACGCAGAGTACCGTTTTTCTTTTTAACAAAAAGGACCGGTGCTCCCCAAGGGGATACACTTGGTCATACATAATGTTTGCCTATTAATTCTTGTAATTGTAATTTTAACTCATTCAGCTCCAAGATGTTCATTCGGTAGGGAGCTTTCGAATTAGGTACCGCTCTAGGTACTAATTCAATTGTAAAGTCCATATCTCATTTAGGAGGTAATCCTATAATTTCTTCTGGGAATACATCTGCAAAATCTTGCAGGATCGGAATATCCTCAAATCTTGGTTTATCTTCTTTATTAATTTGTTCATTATTTATAATGTGTAAAGCAAAGACTTTGCAACCCTTGCTTACAACCTTTTTCATCTATAAGGTTGTAATCTGTCTAACATATATTTTCCTAGGAATTCCTGTGACAATAATTCTTTCTCCTTCATTATTCAAACAAGTAATTTTTTTTTAAAACAGTTTAAAATCACTTGGTGTTTCTCAAGCCAATCCATTCCTATTATAACATCGTAAGATCCTAAAGGTAACACATTTAGTTTGACCTTAGTTTCAAACTGATTCATCATCAAATTACAACTTTCAACATAGTTTACTACCTTTCTTTTAGTTCTTGTGGCTAGCTGGACCAACCAAGATTTTTCAAACTTTTTTAAAGATAAGTTACACTTTTCCACTATTCTAGGACATATATTACTTAAAATAACACCTGGATCAATTAAGATGGAAACAGAAAAATTTTGGATCATACCTTGCACTTCCACCATGGAAGTCTGGTGATCCACTTGTCGGTTCTCCAGAGCTGCATTTATCCTGTGCATCTTGTTGGCCACATCTCTTATTGTTTCTTATTCCTGGAAAGTGTGTATATTGTTGATGTTCCATTTTCGGTTCATACAATACTTGGCGTAGTGTGGTCCTTAACATTCCCAGCATTTGACAGGTTCCCGTTGTTCAGTACTGCTAACAAAATTGTTAGATATATCCCCACCCTTTGATGTTGCAGTATTCTAGGCTATTTTATTCTTAAAATCAGTTTTTTGATAATTGTTCTTGGAGAAGTTCTGAGACTTACTCCCAGAACTCTTTTTTGACTTGAATCCTCTTCTCTTCTGATAAAAATGACTTTCCTTTTTAGTCTTCCAATTAGGTAGACTTTGCCTTTGTTTGCTCTGTTCATAACATAATTCATCCTTTCTCATAGCTTCTTCCAAGATTTTCGGATTGTCAAACTCAATCATATCTTTGAAGCTAGCAGGTAAACAACTTAAAAACCGTTGTATTTTTGTCTTTTCATCTATTATGTAAGGTACGTATCTTATAAGACTTAAGAACTTGCTGCTCAATTCTTTCATGGACATGGAACCTAGTTTTAAATCATAAAAATCCTTGGTTCTTTCCTCGTAATATTGTTCAGACATAAAATTTCTCTTGAAGTACTTCTTAAAAATTCTACAGGTTAAGTACTTCTCTTTCAGATTTTTGACCCTCTTTATATCTTGCCACCATATGTCATTTTTTCTGGTCAAATTGTATATAGCCATTCTAGCCTTTAATCTGTCAAAGTAGTTGTAAATTTGGAATATTTCTTCATGCTTGACAACCAAGATTCTACTTCCTCTCCTTTCTCTACTTCCCCATTGAACATGGGAGGATTTATTTTCTTTAATTCTCCAGAAATCTCTTCGTAGGGTTTATACTTCTTTCTCCTAGGTTTTCGATCACTCTCACTGCTTTCACTTATGAATCTTTTCTCTTCCCTACGTGACCTTGGTTTAACCTCTGAAGAAGATTCACTATCAGGATATCTTGTTTTATTTTCTTTATGTTTATGGGACGTTGTTTCATAATTAGTTTCGATAGCACTCCTTTTATCTTTTTCCTGGTTATGTATTTAGTCCAGTAGATATTCATTTAGCTCTAAAATTCTTTGATTACCATCTTTCATAGTTTGTAGTTCACTTCTTAAATCTCTGGTTGTTTGTAGTAATTCCAGAATATTCAAATATACATACAAGTTGTCAGGATTAATATGTTGAGGACCATTCTCAACAGATACTTCAGCATTATTCATTTCCTGCAAAACATATTTTATATTTATGGATAGAAATAATTGCAAAAATAAAATTAGTACATTGTTTTTCATTATATGTGAGTGAGCCAATTAGGCCTACTGTTGGAATATCGCTCTAATACCACATGTAACATCCCTTAATTTCGTAAAAAAAAAATTACTGAATTTAATATTAAAAATTACCAACAATGTATAAAGAGATGTTATTACTCATACTTCTTTGTCACATACTGTATTGTCGTCAAGTATCTAAGTTAGTTTTAGCTTACTTATTTGTTGGTCTGCTTACATGACACTACTTGGTGACAAGAGAACTGTTTAAAATAACTTAAAAAGGGTCGTAAGACAATTAGTCATTATTTGTTTGTTTGTTTCTATGTTTGAGATGTACGAGGAAAATGGATCATGGTCTTACTTAGTCGACACGAATAAAGCATGAATTTTCTTGTCTAAGATGTGTAGGTAGTGGGGTCCCCCGACACTTTAGTTTTAATGACAAACTCTAAGTTAACATGCCATACAGAGCAAGGTACAAACGAAATTAATGTGTGGACAAGGTTATAGTCCTGAACCCCTTTATTTTTAACTTGCAAAATTCAAAACCATGATACAAGATAACTATTTTATCAAAAGTACAAGTTTTTATCCTAGGAATGCTAAGGGTCGAACTTATTATTTCAGGTATCATACAAGCAACACCAAAAGTAAATTAAACTACAAAACTTCACCATTCTCCAAAGTGGCGCACTATTTCCAATGAAAAGGGTTTGAATTTGATGTGATAAGATGACAGTCGGCCATAACTTCGATATTCACTTAATATTTAGTAAGGAAATCATAAAGATTTGTTATTTATTACAAACCCTACAAATTCAATATACCCTCCAGGTGTCGGTAAACATGAGCTGTAAAACCCTAAGGATCTTAATGAATCTTGGTTCCTGCATGGTCATTTTGTTAATTTTTTGGGAAAGGTTAGAAGCTCCTTCATTTTGTTCCAAGGGCCGTCAGATTCTTGTTTTCATTACCTCTCTATTTGTATCCAGAGATGGAGAAACCACCAAAATTGGTCCTTGTCCCTATCTAAGCCAGTCCATGTTCGATTTACTTGTTACAGTAGTTGGCCATCTTCGCCTTGGAGTCGACTGCGTGTTAAAGAAATATAGAAAGGTAAGTGTAACTTCATCCATAGTTTTTTTTTACAATAGTTATATATATGTATATATTTTGTATGACTTAACTCTCTTTGGTTTGTTTGTGCAGAACAACTCTGCAACTGAGGCATGGTTATATTTTGGCCAAGACGACTCCTTTCTAAATGGTAATGTAACACCCCGGTTTTGACCTCATTTGCATTAAATGCATATGATGTATATATCACAATTAATCGTGGTGTGGAGCTAAGGCAAAAATCCCCACAATGGATTATCATTTTTATGTTTCGGCGATTAAATCGGTGCCAATGGTATTTTGTGCTAGCCAGGCATGTTATGATTTTTAAATCATCATGTAAATATGCAATTAATTAAAAACCCACAACCAGCTATGTCAATGCAACAATAATGAGATGGGGGCATGATTCCTGAGGATAAAAGGGGGGAATATTTAAACTTTGGGGCCAATGGGGAAAAGCCAAATGTCCATGAGAGAACCCATCAAACTATCAACTACCTCTCTTGTCTTTTTCCCCAATCATTTATTTTTTCCAGAATGTGGTTGAGTTAGTTATTGAATGGAATGGGAAGAGTATGGGAAAAAATTTGAATTGGGTGGAGAACCCATTTTGTAAAAACGTGTTCTGGCTTCCTTAGCAAGGAAAATGCCCAAAAACGTATGCCATTCTGCCATGCATCCACATTTTTCCTCACGATTCTCTTTCACGTTGGGCTCTTACAGCAGCTGGGATTTCCCGTGTGGGTATCCATTCACATTCTCTGTTGTGTTCTTCATTTTTCCCAGGGTTGGGAAGTTATTTTTGTTAATGTTCAATGGCCGGGATCACTCCTGGGCATTTTTGTGTTGTTTCCACCTCTCCACGGTTGGGGAATTTCATGTTTCAGTGTTGCATAACCAATGGGGGGAATAGAGCCACGAATTTTGGGTGCCGATTGAGTTCGTTTTGTCCAAGTTAGGGCCATAAATGAGCTGGAATTCAAATTTCTGCTAAGGGTGTTGTTTTACCAATCTGCAAATTTGTTTTTGTCTCCCAAGTCGATTTTCATCAATCCCAGATATGGAAATTGTTGTGTATGCCTCTGATGTTTTGGTTTGAACTGTTTTTGGAGTGGAAATGGGGTCTGAGCTAGCTTGATAAACCTAGTGTAAGAAGGAACCTCATAGACAGAGCTAGAGGGTTGGATTTCTTCTTTGCACACCCTGAACAACACTGGAATGGAAGGCATAGCATGAGGGACTGTGTAGTAGAGAAGGGGATGCTTCCTTGTGTTGGGTGTGTAGATTTTTGAGAATCCAGGCTAGATTTGGTGCAGGTGTCCATAGCTCTATGCTTGAGCTCACTAGCTTAGTAGCCAACCTTTCCAACTCCTTTCTAGCCTGATAAACCCAACTGTGTTGGCTTGGCTGCATTTTGATATATCCTTGGCTATGTGTGAGTATGCTAGCATTCCCTTATTCCTTGTGGGAATCATGCCCATATCGGGGGTGGCAGTGTTGCTAAGAGATTGATGAGCGCACTGGCCTATGGTTGGGTAGAACGTTGCAGCGACGTACTTGGTTGCGGGACAAACTTATTTCAAGATAAGTATTCTTGTCTGTTTTATCTATGCATATGCATATGTGTTTATGATTTAACATGAACATGTTAAAATGCTATGAATGAATGAATTTTTCTTCCGCTGTATGTTAATTATTTATGCATCTTTGTATGTTTAAGTTCAATGCATTTTATTTTATGTTCATGGGGATAGATCGACCGGATTGCTAGCATTATAATCGATTCCTCTCGTCGATAGAAGGGTGGGGACGTGACAAGTAATACCCATGTTCATGCCTGCGCAGCTCTATTGATTCAGATGGGTGCTTAAGCTGTATTTCTTAGTGTTGGGGTTTTTCCCACTATGTTAAATGTGGTGTTATGTTTTGGTATTGTAATATTGACAATGTAAAGGTGTTTCGCCACCTATAGGTGTCTACACCACTCTGATACTTATGTTGGTTTTGATAAAAAAAACTTGTTAATATTATGAGTAACCTTGAAGGTTTTAAATAAATCACTACTCGTGGAGTCTTGCGAGTATGCCACTTTCTTTGAGATATGATGTTATAAACCCTTCTATTTAAATATATCATTTGCCTCTTTAAAAATTTGCATAGATCCTAAAAATGGTTATGACCCTGCGAGGGCTCTTTATATCCTTATGCATTATTTCCATGAGCCTTACTCTGTTGGTTTAAAATTTCGACAGACCATTGTAAAACACAGTTTGTTCCTTGGATAGGTAAACTAATCGGCAGCGTTGGAGTTTGTTTTCCCAACCGCTCGTCGTGTGATAAATTTACTTGATAACAGATAGGACTTGGGCTTCGATCTCGGTTAAGATGATTCTTTGATGAAAGGCTAACAAATTTGTCTAAACCTGAGAGGGATTTTCCTAGATATATTTTCAGTTTTCACTCTGTGATAGTAAGTGAAGGTTTTAACATGTATTTAACATAAGTGTTGTGGATATAAGCCACTGTCACAACTTTATTATTGTTTGGAATTTTGATGGTTAACTATTGGACAAACCCGTGAGGTTTTCTCTGTAGTGATTGTTATTAAGAATTTGCTTACTGTTTATATTTTCAATTGTTTAAAACATGAAGGCCGTAATTCTTATTGTCGATTCTTAAGTTCGGTTATTATCATTTTACTTTTTTAAGGGAGTAATGTTCATGAGGATTCTCTGTCAAATGGAATTTTGACTATTAAATAATTCTATAAGATTTGTGGATAAAGTTTTAAAAGAATGATTATATCGTCATTAATCCTTCTCTGACAGTCCGTAGAGTTGTGAACCATTTACAGGAAGAATAGTGATTCAGTTATGAGAACCTTAATACTATTATTTGGTTTTGTTAAGGATCCTAGGTTTTCGTTGTGTTATTTTTAAATTGTACGGCTTTGTATAATTAGCTATGTTTATAAAAGGCCTAATAAAACCCATGATGGCCATTCGTTAATAATAGAATGGTTGTTTTTTATGAATGAACTCAGTTATACAGTTCCGTGGTTTCGTTGTTTTTTTTAAACTGTAAAGTCTTACTCTGAGTATTCAGTTTTGTTTAAAATAATTTTAATAATTCAAGAGATTGTTTGAGATTTTGTTCTGTAGATAAATACTGCAAAAACAACACTAGTTGAAATCACAAGCCTGTAACCAGTGCTAAGATTTGTCGATAATCTCGACTTGGTGTTACATTAATAGTTTAGCTGCTAAGAATATGGGTTAAGATACCCTTAATAATTCTTGTTTAGTTTAATATGATTCATTGTTAAATCTAGTTATTCTAGAATAATATTAGAGTTTGATTAAGTAAATACTGTTTGATCCTAGAGAGATTAAAATACAGTAACAAGAATAAGTTTGAATATGTACATGTGTGTTCTTATATAGTTAGAAGTTAATGTGTTGGGAAATAAATAATACCTTAATGCGCACATAAAATAAAAGGACTCTGCACTTACCTTCTACTCCTATACTTGTACCGTAATGAAAGTTTGATTTCACTAAATGCTTAACCCTTGAATTAAGGGTTGTAGCTTGTATTTAACTAATTACTAGGTATTCTAACTAGCAGTAGATTGTATACAGAATATAAATATATATCATTTCTATGCTCTGTTTTAATGAAACTACACATTTATTCATTCATTCCGATACTACTACTCAACATAATTTCATATCTTCCTATACTAGAGTACGTCACTTCGGTGAGAGGAAAAATAGATGAGGTAATTTTAAAATCATTTCTTTTCCAATCAGTTTCTATGTAGATACTTCCTCAAATAATCATTGAATAAATATCATTTAACTATAACCACATTGAAAATTATTTCAGCTTACTTAAACAGAAATAAATAACATATTACAAATATAGAGTTGGAACGTGGATATGTTGCAGAAAAGGAACTAACACCCAAGGGAGATTGTTCCACCCAACCTTTTCCTGAAGCAGCCAAATCACTTACTTAGGACCCCTGAGCTTGCTCACTGCACCACTAGGACGGAGATCTCTGCTACACAACATACTTTTGCAACTTAGCACTCAGCGCTAGACTTAATTCAACAAATCACTTTAGCTATCCCCTCATCAAATTGTTTGTGTTCCTTACTTTTCAATTTGCAACAATCACAAAGTTCATTCTCTCAACGATCAGAATGAGTGGTGAGCCTCTTGCTCAATTTGATGGTTTATATAATATTTCCTAGGTCTTTGGGTCAGTTTTGGAATTTAATGAGCCACCCAATGCAATTCCCCCTCTCAATGAACTTGACCACTTTTTTAGGGATTATGCTCCTACAACAGCTAGAAAGTGAATACTAGTGCTTCCACTTGTCAACCAACCTTCTATAGCTACTCCTTCCTCCTAGTGGGAGGTGAACACTCATTTAACAGTCTCCCTTGAATAAGTGTCTACTTTTATTAATTATTAAAATAAATAATTCTTCAATTACAGTCATCCTTGACCCACTTGGTCATAAAATTTACAATAAAAATTCACATAATGTTTTTGCTGAAATAAATAATAAATATTTATTTTTCAGTTTTTGGTATGTTACAACAAGTGAACAAATGAGAGTTATTCAAGCCCCATTCACAATACAATAATGGTTCACATTTTTTTTGTTTTTAATACCTGAGTCAAACAACAAAGGTTTCCGAGAAGAGCTTGTGAAAATTGTGTTGTAAAATAAATGTTTTAATGCCTTAATCAAATAACTAAAGGATTCAGAGAAGAGTTGTAAAGAATTGCGTAGTAAACTAATTGTTTTCAACACCTTAATCAAATAACTAAAGTAAGTTAAGTGTGGAGTTGGGGTAAAATTATTAAAGGAAAAGTGTCATGTGTAAAATTATTAAAGGCAAAGTGTCATGTACAAAATTCCTATCAATCAAATGTAACTCTGACTTGTCACAAGAATGTAATAAGGACATTGTTATGAATATACTCTCATATTTATTTACAAGATATCTATCAAAACCCAAAGACCAGAGACATTTCCACCTAGTGGCTCTTGTTTTTTTTCTCTATTAAACAAATGTGAAAGGACATACCTGTATTAGTTAATAAACATACAGCACAAGTCCAAGTCATCCCATATGCATTTTCTTTTTCTAGAAACATCCTTTGTAGAGAAAACCCATGCGTTATGTTGAATTGATGATTCATCTATTAAATGAGATAAATTGCTAATCTTGTAAATAACACATAAACTGCACATGGCTTGGCAGATTTTGAAAAAAAAATTGTTCAGTGGCTTTGAACATACCCTTCTTCCAATAACATAAGGGAAGCGTAGATTTTACGTATTAGGTATACAACCATACCTACAACAATCAAATGAACACTCCTAAATCACAGAAGGCATGAGGTTTCAAAGGAATGCATGCAACAACATGTCATTTGAAAGGGATTCCAAATTCTATTGCAATGCTTATTGATGTCGGGTTCACACATTGTACTTCGAACATTTAATTATTCTCGAGCATGCATCACAATCAACCTTGCCGAGTAGGTGTGCATACTTAAATATTAATTAAACAAGTCCCTGATTAACGTTCGAATTAGGCTTTATCCCATGTATAATAATGAGCCCAACTAAATCAATTTTGTCCGAATAAAATCAGCGCATTATATGCTACTGCATGGAATTTTTTGTTCCTATTTTATAAATAATCCATACTTTACAAAATGGGAAGGAAATGCATGGAATGTATGAAAGTTTTGAAAAGACGGCATGATGCACTTAGTCTCATTTCACAATGACGTTCATCATGACAAATGAAAAATCCTTGAGTGACTTAAATGTATGTATCATGCAACGACGAGCATTATTTAGCAGACAAGCTCGTCTTTAAGGTGATCATATCAGGTGTCAGACTCAACATCCATCCATGATCCATTGCATACTTCATGGCATCAATTTCATCAAAGGTATGGTACACGTCATATTTCATGTATGCTCCATCCATCAGCCAGGGCACATCGGTGACCGATGTGTCACCGCTCCTCCGACCATCAGAAACAACTTCAAATCGACGTCATTTTGGTTTTAATGTGCAGTCTGCCAAAAAACCCTATGAGTGGAAGGAAGTGTACTGAAGTATGAAGGGACGACGACATACTAAATTTTGAGGGGATGACAGTACAGGAAAACGTCATAGCAAAAATTTGAGGGCACGATAATACAAGGAAACATCATAGCAAACATTTGAATTTGAATTTAAGAGAGTGATCAACAACCACCCATTTCATTCATTTGCATTTGAATTTAAGCAGTGCCAAGATGGAATTAAGATCGGTGCCATAGCCATTCCAATTAATGCCAAATGGGACTCATGTTGTTGCATGCAACTTGGTAACAAAACTAGACTCGTGGTAGCCGCATCTAAAGGCTTGCACTCCAGGTTCAATGACTTTCATTTTTCACAATATAAATATTTCTCTCACGTAGTAGAGGAGAGGAGAGGATAAGTATGAGTCACGACTGATAATTTTACTTAAGCTCTTAAATATGAAATCTGAGAGCAATACTACTACGTATAGACAAGATATGGAATAATGGACTGCAATTCTAAGTCTGCTCCGACTGCCGGAAGTCTAGCTTCCAAATTATTTCTTAGTACACTCGATAATCTGGTGATGATGGTAAGGCAAATGGGAGATTGGAGAATTGTAGCAAGAGAAAGAGAAGCAGAATCCCTCTTTTCAATATGTTTTGTTAGTTCTGCTTCTCCTCCTCCTCAGATTTTGATGATAATGGAGTTGTAGCATCCATGCTCTAACCATACTTTCACCAGAAAATAATTTCCATCATGTTGTTAATCGTTAATATATAATATCCACGTGCATTAAAATTCATCCATTGCGTTCAACAACAATAGAAATGAAATGCTTCAATATATCAGGTGGAAATTAGAGAAACCAAGGAGGAAACCAACAGAGCACAAAGGCTCGCTTAGACAGACAGGAGGAGAAACACTCAACTCAATTGTATTAAGGAATAAATGTTACTATATATAGAAAAGAGATAAGCTAAGCTAGATCCAATAAATGTGGATCATATCCTACAACATAGGAGTTGTTTGAACAAGAAATATAGATATAGAAAACATCACGAATATATTTGCTGCATTATATCTAACAACCTCCCTTAATGCAGAAATGGATTCTTGAAAACACCTAATTTCTTCCTAAGATTCTCAAAATGGATCCTTCAAACTGGTTTAGTAAAAATATCAGCAACATTCTCACTTGTATTACAATAGATGAGTTCAATTTCTTGAGACTCAATCTTTTCTATGACAAAATGATGTTGGGGCTCAATATGTTTCGATCTGCCATGATAGACTAGATTGTGTGCCAGCTTAATTAAACTTTGATTGTCACACTGAATTTTGGTAGCTTGTTTCTGTTGTGTTCCAATATATTCAAGAATACGCCTCAACAAAATGGCTTCACAAGTAGCATTGGTTAAATATTTATATTCAGCTTCTGTGGATGACAAAGAAACAGTTGGTTGTTTCTTAGTACTCCATGATATGACTCCCGAACCAATATTAAAATCATATCCAAAAGTGGATTTTATGTCATCAAGATTTCCTGCCCAGTCAGAGTCAGAGTAACCTGCCAACTGAACATCAGATACATCAGTATATAAAAGGCCATAATTAATAGTTCCTTTTAAATATCTTACGATATGCTTTGCAACTTTCCAATATGTTTTTCATGGCTTAGCCAAGAACCGACTAAGGATGCTAATAGAATATGATAGGTCTGGCCTTGTAGTAGTGAGGTAGTTCAGAATACCCACTAGTTGACGATACAAAGTACCATTAGCTTCTTTAGATCCATCACTATTGTATAATTTGAAATTTTGATCCAAAGGAGTGGATACAGATTTGCATTCACTCCTTTGAAATTTGTCAAGTATTTCCCTTGCATATTTGCTTTGAGTGATGAATGTTTTAACAAATTCTCTCCAAAAAGCAATGCCTAAACAATAATGTAAGTCACTAAGGTCTTTCATTTCAAATTCATGTGACTAGTTACTTTTAATATCTGCAACTAATTGATATGCTCCACCTGTAATGATAAGATCATCCACATATAGGGATATCAAGCAAACATTTCCCTATTTATATGATTTAATATATAAGTTTGAATCATTTTTACTTTTGATAAATCCTTGTTGTTTGAAGAAGGTGTTGATCTTGATATACCATGATCGAGGAGCCTGTTTTAGTCCATATATAGATTTCTTTAACCTGCACACAAGCTGCTTCGGTCCTTTCTGCACAAAGCCTTTAGGTTGCACTAAGTATACTTCCTCTTTTAAATCACCATTTAGAAAAGCAGATTTGACATCTAACTGGTGTATTCTCCAGTTATGTTTAGTAGCTAATGCAACTAACAATATGATGGTGTTTAACTTAGGTACTGGTGCATATACCTCTTCAAACTCAATCCCCTCTTGCTGAGAATAACCCTTAGAAACTAATATTGCCTTAAATTTGTCAATACTACCATATGCTTTAAGTTTAGATTTGAATAGCCATTTTGATCCTATGGGTACTTTATCTTTGGGTAATTTACTAAATCCCAAGTTTTGTTTCTCATAATAGAATTATATTCTTCATTCATTGCAGTTACCCATTCTTCCTTATCTTTGGCTCGTTCATAATTTAATGGTTCTATGACATTCATTATACTAGTCATCAAGGCATAATCTCTAAACTTTATTGGAGGATGAGTTTGACGAGTTGACCTTCTAGGTACTACAGTACCTGCTGGAGTTCTATCCATGATTCTTTTGTCTTCTGTTGTTTCATCATCTGAACTTGCTGTTGTTCTTGCACCTGTTGTTGATCCTGTACTTTTTGAAGAATTTTATCTATTCTGACATGCTCATTTGGGATCAATTCTTCATCAACATTATTCATCTTGTTACACATATTTGTATTTTCATGAAATACAACATCTCTACTAGCAATAAATTTGTGTGAACTAGGATGAAACAATTTGTATGCTTTATGATCATCACAGTAGCCAACAAAGACACATTCAATGGATTTTGCATCCAATCTTCTTCTATCATCTTTAGGTATGTATGCAAAAGCCCTAGAACCAAATATTCTTAAATGACTAATTTTAGGTTTATAGCCATGAAATACTTCAAAGGGGGTTTGAAGTTCTAGTTTCTTTGTTGGACTCCTATTCTTTAAGTACACAACAATGTTAATTGCTTCAGCCCAAAATCCATTAGAAATGTTTTTACCTTGGAGCATGATGCGAGCACATTCCACCAATTTTCTGTTTTTCCTCTCAACAATACCATTTTGTTGAGGTGTATCAGTGACTGTGAATTTTTGTTGGATTCCATTTTCTGTACAATATCTTTTAAAATCTCCATAAGTGTACTCACCACCTTGATCAGAACTCAGGATTTTAATGTATTTACCTGTCTGCTTCTCAACTTTGATTCTGAATTCCTTGAAGTAATCGAAAACATCGCTTTTCCTTCTTATGAAGTAAGCCCATGTGAACCTAGATCTGTCATCAACAAATATCAGAAAATACCATGCACCACTAAGTGATATGGTTTGTATAGGTCCACATACATCAGTGTGTATCAATTAAAGGAGTTCAATTTGTCTCTTCTCTTCATGGTTAGGAAATTCATTTCTATGTTATTTTCCAAGTGCACATGTAGCACATTCAATATGTTCATTTTTAATGATAGGAAGACCCTCAACCATCGAATTTTTCTGTAATAACATGAGATCATTGCGATTGAGGTGTCCATACCTTTGATGCCACAATTAGACATCTGAAATAGCTAATGCTGCTAGTGCATGATGGTTGCCCTTGATTGCATATAGCTTGTACAATCAACCAAGTCTGGATCCTGTTGTTATAACCCTGTAATGATCTTAGACATCTTTGACATGGCACTTATATTTATCAAATTCAACTTTCATATCATTATCGGTGATAGCAGAAACACATATTAGATTCTTTTTTATGCCTGGAACATACATCACATTATGTATCTGTTTAAATTGTCCATCAAGTAGGTTAACACTTATCACTCCATAACCTAGGAACTTGTGAGACCTGTTATCACCTAGATAGATGTGTGTGCCATCAAACTTTTCATAATACTCAAACATCCCCACCCCTCATCTCGACAATGGAGAGGATGCGACCTACACTAGTGTTGCTGTCAAACGTGCCATCTAGCCCCATGAACATGATAATCAAAATGCATTGAATTAAAAACATACATAGATGCATTATACATGAAATAAACAGAGGAAGAAAAACACATTCATCCAAGCATTCGACATGCTCATAGTAATTCATAAAAAAGATACAGTTGTGTAAATTAAATACACAAAGAATACTTATCTTGAGAAGAAGCTTCCCCGCAACTAGCTATGTTGCTACAACGTTCCACCCAACTATAGTCTAGTGTTCTCATCAATTTCTCAGCGCCATTGCCACTCCCGAGCTGGGCATGATTTCCACAAAGAACTAGGGAACAATAGGCTTACACATAGCAAGACCATACACCCATAGTCAAGCCAACACATAGTTGGGTTTCACAGACTATTGGGGTAACAAGCCAATAACATGAGGGCCTTGGACCTACTCATCCAAGCCAACAATCACATACAAACACAGTCAACCATCTAACAGATGGGTTCCTTGGACTTACTCAGCCAAGTCAACACAAACATGCACTTCACAACAAAATACAATTGTTGGGTTGTAGAGAAACGTTTGGAAACCACAAACATAAATGGCAGATGGGGAAAAACAAACCTAGGTGATCAAAATACGATTCCAGGAATCATTATTAGGAAATATGGGAGTAACTCATCCACCATAAACCCCCAAATCGTACATCCGGACTCAAGAAAATGTTTCTAGACATAGCAAAAGCAAAAACGACCTCCATTCACCCACAAATTGAGAAATCTTGGCTCCCTAACCACTGAGAAACACACCAACAAATTTATGGGTATGGAATAATGAGGAAACGACATAAATCATGAGGGGAAAACGTCCAACAAGCTCAACTGTGTGAGGAGAGGAAAAACAACCTCTTAAAGCCCCCAAAATCCTGGGTCTCTTCTCCCATTCGCTTAGCAACACAAAAATGACTTCCCAGCCATGGCGAAAAATTGGTAAACTGCAAAAAAACGTGAGGGAAGATCCCAACTTGCTCACAAGGAAAACTGGCCTCTTCAAACCCCAAGAATCGTGGTCCCCTTCTTCCCATTCGTTGGCAACACAGAAAACGAATTAGGGGCATGGACAAAATGAAGAAAACAACAAGAAAATCGTGAGGGAGAAAGCTCAATAAGCTTCAACTACGTGAGAGAGCCCAACCCCCATGAGAGTGAGTGATGAATGAAAGATATGGGTGAATAATGGCTTGGGCATGAATTTCCTAGAATTTACTTGCCCCACAAATCAAAAACACATTTTCCAAAAATGGGTGGCTTCCCAAATTCGAATTTGACCTCCATACCTTTCCCATCCCAAGGAAATAACTTCTTTAACCACTTCTATATGACTGGGCACAAAAGGACAAAATGAGTAGTTGACAACTTATGGGTTTTCCCCTTGACATTTGGATTTTCCCCATTGGCTCAAGGGTTTGATTATTCCCCCCTCCCTATTCTTTGTGAATTATTCCCCCCTCCCTATTCTTTGTGAAATCATACACCCATCTCTTTAACGTTGCGGCGCATAGTTAGTTGTGGTATTTTTATTAATTGTATACTTACATTATGTCTCCAAACATATTGTGTCTGGATAGCACATAAACCCTCGGCATCGATTTTAATTGTCGAAACATAAAATACTAAATCCATGGTGGGGCCTTTGCCTTGAGCTCCACACCAAGATTTATTAATGCTATTTACATCATATGCAATTCAATACCATGGGGTCAAAACCAAGGTGTTACACCAATCTCTATTACAGGACATATGGGCAGATGCACCTGAAACTATGAATCATGCATTTTCATCATCCGGTCTCAGGAGACAAAGCATGTTCAGATATAAAGAGTCTTAGGTTTTTAAATCCATTGACATCGGGGGTGTATTTTCTAACATTATCTCCATTATGTTTTCTGTATTTGTTGTTTGAGTCATTGTTTATCTTTTGAAAACAATCTCTAGCTATATGACCTGATTTGCCACAATAATGGCATACAACATCTTTATTAGCACTAGAGTCATTGCATGGCATACCTCTGTGTCTTGCACGAAACTTGCCTCTATGTGTATTCCAGTGATTCCCTCTTTGTGAGTATCTACCTCTTGCCATCAATGCATGATCTGCAGACTGAGATTCTGGCTCATAAATCTTCATTCACTCTTCTGCTTGTATCAGGATTCCGTCGAGCTATGTAAATGTAGGAGGGGCCTGTCTTGATGCAAGAGCTGAGATGACCACTTTGTAATATGGCAACAGACCTTTTAATGTGATAGATACCATATCAGTACTAGATACTTCTTCACCTATGTCACCCAGATTATCTCTGAAGTCTTTGATGCGAGAGAGGTATTTATTCATAGTTTCATTCACATCCATCTTGATAGACAATAATTTGGTCTTTAAAAACAAAATTCTATTAGAGTCAGACGTCTCATACAAACCTTTCAGTTTGTCCCATGTATCTTTGGATGTCTTGTAATTTCTGATGTGAGGTATTATATGTCTTTTACAGACATCCGTATCAACACATTTGCTTGGGTTTCCCGTGAATTCCAATATGAGAGAGACAATGGATATGTAGGTTTTTGTTCATCCCCTTTCATAATCGACCACAAACTAATAGCTTCAAGTACAGTAATCAGCTTGAATTTCCAATTTACATAATTTTCCCCATTCAATTTTGATGCTTCAGTAATATATAAGTCGACAAGAGACATGTCAGCCATTTTCACAGAACTAAAAGGCAAATAATTTCAACCAGAGAGGGAAAAAAATATTGGCTCACCTCCTCCACCGTCAAACAAGCAAATAGATCGACGCTCTTTTCTTTCTCGGTATCGGTGCCGAAAAAAAATGGTGTAAGGGAGGGCCTTATGACGATGTTCTCTCTTTGCTGGAGAGCATTGTCAGCGCACAACTTTTGTTGGTGGAGGCGCCACTGGCACACTTGAGGCTATGGGAGAAGCGTTGGCGTGAAAAAAAAGTTACCTTCAACAGAAAAAATAAAACTAACGATTTTCATCCAATAGCGTGATGACCTCCAGCAGCGTATTAACCTACAACGGCTTTCATCCAACAACAACAACAAAAAAACAAAGTGATGACCTCCAGCAGCATTTTTCTCCTTATGATTCTGTTTTCACCAGACCGTTGGTAGCGATTGGGCAGGGGTCATGATTTAGTGTTGAGCTCCAACGCTAGTGATAAATAGATAAATAAAAAATGTTGATTTTCCTCCACACTCTCATACTCACACCCAACACTCCCTTCAAGGATTTAACGACTGTAATTTGAGCTCGGTATTAAATTTCAACTAATTTCCTTCTCCACTACAAATAGGTAGTCAGCCAAGGAGCTCCTCCACACATGCTTACTCATAGCAATTTTTGGTTCCCTCACAATAGCCCTCAACTTGGCTCTGATACCAAATTAGAGAAACCAAGAAGGAAACCAGCAGAGCACAAAGGCTCACTCAAACAGACATGTTGAGAAACACTCAACTCAATTGTATTAAGGAATAAAGGCTACATATATAGCAAATAGATAAGCTAAGCTAGATCCAATAAATGTGGATCAAATCCTACAGCATAGGAGCTGTTTGAACAAGAAATCTAGATATGGAAAACATCACGAATATATTTGTTGCATTATATCTAACAATGGATACATGAGGGAAGAGCAGAGAGTAAAGTTCATTACTGAAATGATGCTTTGTTCACGGGATTTTTCTTTATCATGTAATGGTATGCTTTGTATTTGTTGTACTTTTTATTGTTGAAAATGGTTTTCTGACTTTTATTCAGAAACAAGTTCATGCATTAGTTAGAAGAATTTTTCCATATCCGCCTTGAATACACGGGGACTTCACTGAGTGAACCTCTCACATAGCACGTGCGATCGTGGGATATTAAAGAATACCCTTAATTTCCAGAGATATTGACCCAAACTCTTTTTGTTGAAACCCCCTCCCAATACTTAAAACCTCCTCTCCACCCCTTTTTATACCTCAATCCTTATAAACCACCCTACCCACCCCCACCTTAAACCCCTCATCTCCCCAAATACCTGCAATAGATTGGTTCAATTTTTGATAATTTTAAAACCCACAATATGAAATAACGTGATATGATATTGGTCAACAAGTGAAGCCCCCGTGCTTGAATAGTATCGAAAACATTGTGTTTTCATAAACTAAAAATAAAAACAAGTGTTATATGAAAATACTATGAGTTGCTATGAAATGCAGGGTGATTATATAGCTAGTATAGCTGCAGGAGCTTCACATATAGAGTTTACAATTAAAGTATGCTGCAACAAAACAAAGGAGCAAGTTGCATACAACACATGGATTATAAATCAAATTGTTATAAATATATGTAAAGGTTGAAGAATTTGGAATCTTTGTTTAATGATAAAAATAAAAAACTTTGTGCAAGGCTAAACAATAGTTGTTTCATAGTTTCTAGATAAGTATTTTGTTATTTGTGATAGGTGTTGCCCCTATTGAATTACCAATTTATTTTATGCAGTTAAATATTTGTTTTTACTTATCTTATTTGATTCATACAAATTAATGATTATTTTGTTAAGAAAAATGATTGAACAAATATATTGCTCAAATATATGTATGGGTTTTTTTATTTTTTCTGTTAAACGTTGAATTAGGAAGTTGACTTGAGCTTTATAGCTTTGACATGACCCGACCTATTAAAAAAAACTGAGAATGCATAAAGGATGACTAAATACCATGTTTTGTGAAACTTGTAATACAGATACTTGATTCCTAAGTTAGAGATTCGAATGAAGTAATGGGATTCTTTTAAAACAACTTGAAATTAAAAATTCAGGTTCTTTATATGGGAGTTTTTTAAAGTTAAAGGGAAATGGATAAATTCTACAAGTTAGAATAAAGATATGAGATAAGTATGAAAAGTATAAGAAGATACGAAAAAAATATGAAAAAAAGTATAAGAAAATATTTGAAATATAATTTTTTTAACCTTTTAAAAAAGCAAAAATTAGATAAGGAGCACTCCAAGGAAAATGGGTATTTAAAATTTTTCATTTTCGCAACCAAATAAATATATAACTAAAATAAATTTAAGATATTATGTTTTTAGTTTTAAGATATTATACAACTCATAATATTAGTTAATATTGTGTATTGATTAAAGCAATAAATATGGATAGGTATCTATATTTTGTTTTTTACTTGTTTTTTATGTCTAATTGTAATCACGTGTTGTTTATGTCTCTATATAATAATGCCTATGCCTTTATAAAAAATAACTAGTAGCTAATGCAATGATAACTCATCATTAATGTATAGATAAGCCACAATAAACTATTTAATTAGAGAAAGACATAAATAATAGATAATTACAACTCAAATAATAGATAAGTTACTCATGACACTAAACTTGTGGTTATGCTAAATTATCATAAATTATTATTTTTTAATAAATTTTAGTTTAATACTAAAAATACCAACAAATTTATAGTTTTGAATTGTAGTTGGAATAAGAAATTAAACATATTAAAATATTTTGATTTATTTTGTTAACTTGACTTTATTTTAAACAATTCTTATAGTTTCTCAAGTGTAAAAACACATCGATGGTTATATTAAAAGATCTTGAATCTTGTTAGTTCCCCATTTTGATGAAGTTTGTAACTAAATTTTATAGACATTAAATCCAATTAACATGGAATTGTAATTTTTTTTTTTTTTGGGAATATTTACATTTTTAAAGATTTGATTTATTTAAAGTCGTCATAATTTTAAAGTTAAAATGAATATAAACTTAGTATTATTTAAATTATAAAATAAAAATTATTTATTTTATAAATTTTAATATATAATTATTTATTAATTTTAAAATTAATAAATTTGGAAATTAATGTAAAGTAAATAGCAATAAAATTATAGATGGGTCAAGTAAAATATTGAAATAAAGTGAAAATATGTTTATTGATTGTAATTTCAAAGTAAATATCAATGAAAATAAATAGATCTTATATGTGATGGAATTGCTATTTACATTTAATTTTAATGTTTTTGTGAAAAAAAACTTTAATGGTTATAAAATTATTACACCAAAGAGGTGCATTCTACAACGGAGTAGGGGAGAGATGTGTAACTCATTCTGTGCTCATCCTAGAGTTGGCAGGTGCCCTTTATAAAAAATAATAAAATTTTATTAAAAATAACATGTCCACTTAAATTAAATTTAAATTATTTAGAATTTCATATATGAGGATGATGATGATGGTTAACGTCCACTGAGACCAAACTTGGTCTATCAGACCTAAATAAACGAATTAATTAGTTTGTTTTAAAATTGTATGCCTATGCTCAAAGAGCTTGGAGAGAAGTGTCTCGAGCTCACTATAATTTTAACATGTTAATGTCTAGGAAGATTGGTATTGCAACAAAGATTATGAAACTGAGATCTAATGTGGGTGTACGTAGGGCACTATAAGAGGAATTGATTTTCATCCTCAATGTTCATATTCTCACAGAGATGGAAGATCCTTTCCACCCATGGTGTTTTAGGAACTGCCCAACGACCTGTTTCACTATGGAGCTCATGAGAGTTCATTCTTATCTTGGCTATATTAATTTTTTTCTTTGAACTGGTTAAAACAGAGAGATACTTTTGATCTTCTAGAGTAGGGTTTATGAACTCCTTATAATATCTTAATTTTCTTTTAGCCTCTAAATCTTTCTCACACCACATTTTCTCTTTAAACTTATAAGTAACAATGTTTTTAATATTATTGATATTTTCCAATGCAACATTTTTCGTCAATCTCCCAATGGTTTAACCAGGCCCTGGTATCTTTATACCAACCTCGCTTGAGCCTTAGGTTGTTTTGGCTGGAATTTAAAGCTATCTTAGGAAGTCTATGGTCTCCCATGTTATAGATTTTGTGCTTTTTCAACAGGAGCTTAGTCATAGCTAGGCTCTCGATAGGGGAATTACCCACTTCTATAAGGAGAATAGGATAGGGTGTATTGCTTTTAATTTTGAGGTTATACGTTATAAAACACTTATGGATTTGCTCAATATTTCTCTAGGATTCTTGAGAGATGTTGCAACCCCAAACCTCACATCCATACAAGATAACAAGAGTGACTAAAGTTTCAAAGAGGAGCTTCTTTTTATCCCACATCACAAGGTTTGTTGCTTTACAATTATTTTCAAGACCAAAAAAACTTTTGCACCCTCCATTAATCCTTTTCTCAATGCTATAGTTCTAGTTGAGCTTGTGATGAATATCAATTCCTAGGTATTTGTAAGAAGACACTTCCTCCAAGTTTCTATTGTCATACACAAAACTAGCGTAAGTGTCCTTCTTGGATTTGATAATCATAACCTTTGTTTTGTCAGTGTTAACAGTCATACCCATGGTAGAGCAGAGATCGTTAAGAACACTCAGTTTCTTATCAAGATCAGATGGACATCTTGTGAGAATAATATCGTCGGCATAGAGAAGAAGGGTGATGAATATTCCATATAAGATCGTGTCAGCAGAACCTGCTTCCTCTAAACAACCTTCTAGCTTATCGATATAAATGCAAAATAGGGTGGGGGAGAGGGGGAAACCTTATTTAAATTTGATATTACACTTAATATCTTTCAACCACCCCTCGTTGCTCTTAAACTTGACAATTACATTCTCTTATAACCTAATTGTAGCAGCTCTCAACTCAAAAGGAACCTTTAGCTCTTTTAATCTATTCCAAAGGTTATTTCTAGGTGTTGTATCGAAATCCTTTCTAAATCCCACAAAGCAACAAAAGACATTGGATTTATCATTAGGACATTCCTCCACAATGATACTAAGCATAATGAGGTGGTCCGTTGTTGAGTATTTCCTTCTAAAACCCACTCAGCCTTTAGCCTGCTTACCTTCACTTTCAAGCCATATGTTGATCTTTTTCTCCAAAATAATACCATATAACTTGGTTAAGAGAGGGCTCATCATAATTTTCCGATAATGAGAGGGGTTATTTGTATCCCGACTTTTAAAAATAAGGATAATGAGGCTCTGAGTCCACGGTTTAGGGAACCCTTGCTTGAATGCTTTATTGAATAGCTTGTGGATGTGAGGAATGAGGACATGACCTCCAATTTTAAATATTTATGCTTGGTAACCTTCAATGTCCTTAGATTTTCCTTTTGCCAAACGCTTAACCCCAAACTCTATGTCTTCTAATGAGAAAACTTCGTCCATTGTGAACAGGGTTTCAGAGTTATCTATGACATTTAGGGATTCATAAAGCTTTTTAATATAGGAATTCCAATCATGTAGAGCAATTCTATTATTATCTTTAGTTTTTCTAGTTAGAATCCACCTCCAGAATTTCTTAGGAGCCACCTTAGAGAGGTGTAAGATATTTTCTCGTCTTTTATGAATATATTGCATTTTTTTCCTTTTAGTAAGGGCTTTGTAAATTTTTATCTTGTCAATTTTAAGAGGCTCATCAAGAGCTTCCTTAATTTATCTCCCCATACTTTTACAATATTTATCATACCAAGGGTTGGTTTTGCTAGAGTCTTTTATTACTTGAAACTTCAATTGAGAACTTGTTAATAGAATATGAGAGGGTTGTAGTAAAATTATGATAGAGGTCTTATATGTTGTCTACGCTTGATAAAGGAAGCAGATTATTTTTTAATTCATTTAGAAAAAGATCATTTTTATTTATATCAAAGATCAAGTTATTTTGGCTATAAAGATTCTCTTCTATGGGATCTCTATGCATGACAAAATTGAGAGTTACAATTAAAGGTCTATGATCTGATTCAGGCTCGTGGTCATTTAAGATGTCAAAATTTATTATTTCGTTGTATAAAGGGATATAGAAAATAACATAGTCTACCACGCTACTACCAAGCCCATGGATGCATGTCATATGGCTATAATTGGGTCACTTCTTTAGACCGCAGAAAATTATGAGATCTTGAGCACTACAGAGCTTGACTAGCTCAAACCCAAACAAATTCCCCCCTAGATCTTTAGAGCTTCTTTTGTGCCTGCTAGATAGATTAAGGTCTTTGTCTAACCGAAGAGGATTGGGGTTAGAATAATTTCTTAAAGAATAGCTTGGTTGCTTGAAGTTCAGACATTAAAGTCACCCATTAAGAGGATATTACCTTCATTCCTTAGGTTAGAAATATCATTCTCTAAACCATTGTAAGGACAATTTTTATCTAAATTGGTTTTCTTATAGAAGTTATAATTAATAGGGGAAAATAACATATTGCTATGTAGGTTTTTTTATCATTAATGTCAGTAATCTCTATCCAAATATATTGTTTGTAAGGGTCTTTTTTATAAATACTGGCATGGGGGATATTTTATTCCTAATGTAACAAGCTATACCCCCAATGCCTCTATGGTAGGATCGCTTGTTCCAGATTGACCATAGTACAAAGCCATCTATGTTAGGGACCTTATATTCTTCATGCTCCCAAGTTTCAACTAAAAACACAATATCAACTTCCTTCGAGATCCAACTTAGCTTGGGGTCTTTGTTCCATGGAAAGCCCCAACAGTTCCAAGAAAGAATCCAGAGCATGTTGAATTTCTATTTATTACTATCTTTTTGGTTTCTATCTCGAATAAAGGCTTTTCTATTTCTGATTATTGCCCATTTTCCTTCCTTCCTAGCTTCTTTCACCTTTTGAAACTCCTTTCTTAATTCTGCTTGATCTTCTGGAACAAGATATTCATTTATAAATGTTCCTGTTCCTTTTAGACTTGAGTTTATACTGAGTATGTCATACTTATGATTAGTAGAGCTCACCTTTATCCAGATCATCCTTCCTTTATTCTCAGTTAATTTCCCCAACCGTGTTGCTTCTATGAGACATGTTGTTTCAATTTGTAGTCTATTATGTAATTTTGTATGGACTATGGCTAAAGTATCCTCTTCTACCTCCTCTTTCAAACCGAAGATTATGAGGTTCAAGGCCCTTTTGTTATGCTCATGGTCTAATTCTATCATTTTTTTCATTTCCTCTTTAATGGGTTTGATATCTAATTTACTTGCCACACTATTTAGGGTGAGATTGTTATTAATTTTTTCTTCTAGTTCTTTAATCATGTCCTTCATTTTAAGACTTTCTAAAGTACCAGCATCTCCTTGTTGGGATGTTTGGTTCGTATCTTGGTTTTGTTTTTCTATTACTTGTAATCTAATCTTCATTGTCTCCATTTTATTCTCTAATAGTTTTATTTTATTTTCTATCTTTTTTTATCTTTTCTTCAAGAGATGTAAATTTATTTTCCAGTGTGGCTTCTAACTCTGTTTGTAGCTTAAATTATCTTTCTTCTCTATGTTTTTTTAAAGACTCTATAAACTCATAAAGGCTCTGTAGAGTAACTATGCTAGGTATTTCTTTGACAATCTTTGGTAGATGAGGTGAATTATTCATACTTGTGAACAAAAATAAATATATGAACAATTGATATGTATTAGAAAAAAGATAAGGAATGTGTTCACTTGATATAATCGTTCCAGATCACCTTCTAGCAGTGCCATAGTATAGTCGTAGGAAAGTTTAAAAAATTATTTCATATGGAAGCAGGAACCCTAGCCGCAGTATAGTTGCAATGCCGCAGTATGAAAAGTCAAGATAGCCGCAAGATACAAATTATAGTTTATGAGTTGATGTAAGCAGAAAACTTGGCTGCAGTGTCACAGTTTGAAAAGCCAAGTTAGCCATAGTATAGCCGCAGTCAAAATATCCGCAAGGTAATCACAACCTGGATCAATATGCATAGAACGAAGCCAATTTCTCTAACCACAACTCCAAACGAGGCAAAATTACGGCCTCCAAAATCGCTAGAGGGTTTCTCTTTAGCTTGCTCAGCCCGCACCCGGAGCAACCCGCATAGAACCCACATAGACAATCGCTCAATTTCTCAATCTCACAATCACGGAGAACCTGCAGAGATAAATTTTGAAAGAAATTTAAAATTATATCAGTATATATAAAACAACATAAATTAGGTAAACCAAAATCATAAGCATTGGATTACACATTTCCTCAACATTTCCACTCTAAAAAAGGGTTGCACCTTGAGAGATTTGATCATTCTCGGTGCTTGGTAGATCTTCTTTTAGATGGATCTATGCTGGTATATTTACACCTTAAATCTATAGCAATATTTGTAAAACAAAACATAAACTATGATATTTTTAATTTCGAATACTATCACATTCAACAAAACAAAACGACATTTTACTTTAATAGTAGATTTTATAATTATAATTTCCGATACAATAATCATAAATCTCAAAGTTCTTGATACATTATAATTACTTTTCCCAATAACTCTGAAACTTTACAAATGACTTACTTCTAATCCACTTTAGAAATCCATTTTTACATTTTACATATACAATTAAATTCATACATTAGAATAAATAAAAAACTTCCATATTTACATTTCACATATATAATGAAATTCATACATTGAAATAAAAAAACTTTTAACAACTAAATTTTAAATGTTAAAGGATAATTGTTCTAAATTAGATAATGGGTTTTTGCATTAAAACATGATGATGATGATGATGATGATGAAATATTTAATAAAATGTTATTAAATTCTTTTAGAATATTTTATTTTATTATTTTAAATATTTTTTACAAGACATAAAAAAATAAAACAAATGCAATGTAATATTCTTTTATTAATAAAAGATACTAGAGGGGACATAAATGAAATAAATGTTGAAGAGTGTTTGATAACCCATAAGAGGAAAATACAAGTGGTTGTAGATGCTGAGAGAGAACTCAAGGTGCAGGAGGCATCTTCCCCAAAATCAGGTCACAACTCTTTGTTGAGTGCTAAAGAACCGAAGGCTCAAAAATGACCAAGTCCTAGGAAAAATACTATATAATAGTAGGTCCATTAGCAAGAAGGAGGCTAGCGTTTGGACGGGGATTGAATATGATAATGCAAGAGATGACACATTAAGTGGATTTTTCTCTTATGGTTCAGGGAATAGGCTCGTGAGTTTTAGATCAAGTGATTTGGCTGCTTTAGGAGTTGGTTGGGAGGAACTACTATTCCGTTTATGTTTTATCAACAGTGGTGCCAGGTTCCTTGTCTTATTTCTTAACTGATTAGAACTAGTTACAGTGGAATGTCTATCTTAACTTTGATATGCAGCTATTTTATTTTAAGAATAAATGCATTATGCATCTATATAAGATGATGACCTATTATGTTTTCAAAACTAGATCTTATTTTTTGTTATTATATCCAGGCCTGCAAAATCCCATATTTAGTTTTTAATGTATCTCTGATCGGGCATCCATACCTAAATCGAAGATTTCTACTGATGTGCTTTATTTTAAACAACTAGTCATTTGAACACAAGCCATTGAGATTCTAGTTAAATCGTAAAGATTAAATTTACTTATATTACAACACAGTATGTTAAATAAAATTATTTAGAGACCAGAACCGTACTAGGATGTATCATAACTTTAATTAAATATTGAAGGAACCCCTTTAGTAAATTAAAGGACCTTAGCAAGCATTTTTATCCAAGCTAGATCTCTAAATCACTGATAAGAGTCGAAAGGCTTGATAAAAATACCCATTTAAACATATCAAAGAGAAGGATCGAAGGAATACCAGTAATAGAAGATGATATATCTTTAAAACTAACAACCAAGTAATACAACCAAGTAATCCTTTGTATAAACTAAAAGCCAAAAATACTATAACATAGTTACTCTTTTAACAGGTTAAGAGCCGAGAAGCCTTCGTAAGAATTATAAATTATTTGCAACGCATTTCATAAACCCCATTATAGATCAAGAATGTTCATATCGAGATCTAAGGAAATATCAACAGGTGGCCTGTATAGAATTATAAAATATATATTTATACATTTAACTGTTTATACAAATTATAGCAATCATAAAGTATCTAGTCATTCAAATAATGAATCGTAATTATCAGATCACTAATTAACCACTAGTACAAAATGAGGAATTGCTGACTACGTGACTAAAAATTCTAGTTGCCACAGGTTTTTCAAGTGATTTACTACTAAATATGAGCAATTTTGATTGACCCAACTATAAACAACTAAAATTAATGACTAATTTAGTCACCAGTTAACAAATATGACTAGATAATAAGTGACAGAGTTAAAAATGACTAACATAAACGACCAATTTAGTCATAGCATAAACAATGACTAGCTAGAAGAATATGAATTAGTCATTTTTAATTGTGTCAAGGAAAATTGCAATTTTGACAATGAAGTGTAAATTTTGTAATTTGTCTTCCTTCTATCTATAATATTGGTGCCATGCACCTCAATCTTTAGAGATCCAACAACGCAATTGCACGAATTTTCTCTTGACCATCTTTATCCATGTTGCACCATTGAAGCAAACCATTAAGTGCACGCCAAATTCCCTAACCAATGAAAATACCATACGTTTGTACTCCAACTGACTTCTCATTTTTTTTCCACCACTTGGGAGCTATGGAACATTATGAAGTTACTATATAAACAATTGAATATGCAGAGAAACTTCCTTTGTTAATACAAGTTATAATGCTTAATACTTTGTGTTATTTGACCTTAATTTGAAAAATCTATGGGTTATTAACACTTAATGCACTGTAGGATAAGTTCTTTGCTATGGGTATAACATTAATACACTATAGGATAAATTCTCGAGAGAGAGAATAACCTTGGAAATATTGCAAAACAAGTTTCAAATTTTCTAAACCGTGAATCTCTTAGAGTGTATCTGATTAAAAACTCTTACGAAAGCATGGGTTCAATTTTCTTAACCTTGAATCTCATAGGGTTATTTGGGTGTGTCTGATAAAAGTAGATGAAATAATCAATAAATTCCATGCTAAGTGGATTGAAGTTTCATTCACAGTGACGATTGGTTTTTTCTTTCTAAAACACGACCGTAGATTACAAAAAAACACTAAGATGTTGCAGAGAGTGAATATTGGTTTCTTGCTTTCTAGGAGTTATGTTCAATATAAAAATACCATATAGTCTCCAAGAACATCTCTACAGAATTGGAATAATAAATATGCTCCAAGGATGGGAGATACTAAAGGATCTTTGGTTGAGCTACTAAAGCCTATTATGGTAAATATTCCCAAGAATTCAACAAAGTTAAATGCATCAATTCAACCTAAAGCACGTTCTCTCTCGCCAAATATACATGATACTCTTAACTCTTAAAGTTCAGGTCATTTACCCATATTATAATAGTATATAGCTCACAAAACTTTAGAACTGTGATTACATGTTGAGTCGAAGTCCCTTGATTCATTGCTGCTAAAAGGATGAGGGTTCGAGGATGCAGGAGCAGGGGAGGAAACAAAGGCGTGAATCTTCGTATGATGGTTTGATCACCGCAGTCGAGGACATCTAAGTTTGCAGGGGATGAGAGATGTCGGGAGTTTGCAGGGACCGAGAGAAGACATGAGTTCGTAGGAGAGAGATGCAGGGTGAGGAATCAAGGATGGATCAAAGTTCTCTGTGCTAGTGCAGGCTGGGAGCAAGATGGAGTTCTCCATTCTGGGAGTGAGGGGAAGGGGTAGTTTGGACGTTCAAAATACATGCATTAACTACATGCTAACAAAAGCAGATTCAAGGATCTCCTGTCAGGGCATAGGCGACATAGTGGACCCACAAATGGGTTGGTGGACGGAGGGAGTTTGCCAAATTAAGGTCGTCATCTAGAGAAGGGAGCAAATGATGTCACAGGGTCTCTCGACAGCACCCGATGAGCCCATAGTGCAAATCGTCGAGAGATTAAAATTTTATAATATACGATTTTTATATTATTACAAAAAATATATATTATAATATTCTACAATACAAGATTAAAAACCTACAAATTTTTATATTATTACAAAACATATATAATAATATTACATATGAAACATTAAAAACATATGAAACATATGAAACATCATATTAAAAACATATGAAACATATAATATTACATAATACAATATTAAAAACATACAATTTTTTATATCATTACAAAACTTGTATTATAATTTTACATAATACCATACTAAAAACATACATAGGATTATGACTTTTGGTGTAACACCCTGGTTTTGACCCCGTTTGCATTAAATATACATGATACATATATTGTAAATAATCATGGTGCAGAGCTAAAGGCAAAGGTCCCACCATCGATTTGGTTATGTTATGTTTCGGATAGAAATTGTCATCGATGGTATATCGGGACCTGCGACATACATATTAAGTTGTGGCATCATGTAACTATACATCTTTAATTAAATAACCCCAACCAGCTATGTTCATTGCAACCAAATTGAGAAGGGGCATTATTCCTAAGGATAAGGAGGGGGAATGCTGAACCTTGAGCCATGGGGGGGAAAGCCACATGTCACCACTCTTTTTCTCACCTTCCTTTGTCTCATCCAACCACCACCTTAGTTATTCTGTTGTTAGTTGGGGAAGCTATTGGCTGGCAGGAAAACCACTACTATGCCCATGCCTGCACTCTCTCCATGACACGCCTTTTGGGTTGCAGATGATCTGTCCACTATGGGGATCATGAGTCTGTTCATTTTCCCTCACGTTGAGCGGAGTTAAAAGGGGGCCAAAATTCATTGATTGGGGTTCGTTCTCCTCTGCCTCATAGATTGTTGGCTTGTGGGTTGGTTCTTCCTTCTCTCACGAAGTTGTTAGTCTATGGTGGTGTTCATCCTCATGTTCACGCAGAGAGTCTGTGTCTTTTCCACCATTTTCAGACTGTGTAACGTTCTGTTTTTCCATTGTTGAATCGTGGCTGTGATTTTCATCTACAGTTCTGTGGGTTGCGTCGTTTTCCCTCACGTTTAGATTGGGAGCCTATTCCTTTCCCATTTCGATCGATGTAAGTTCTCCAATGATTGCATTGGGGATTGTGTGCTGTGGGTTCATGGATGTTCATGGGATGTTGTTTTCCACGATTGTTGGACTGTGTTTTCTCGTGTGATGCTGTAGCTTGCTTTGGAATCATTTTGGCAACGATAGGGCCAAGAACGATTCAGGGAGTTGTTTTCCCTTGTTAAAGCTTGAATAGTTGTTTTGTTGCATACACGCAGTGGCTTTGTCCTCAGACTACATTGGAGTGGTGAATGAGGGCCTGATGTGCTTGATAAACTTGGTGGTTTGGGAACCACACAAACAGAGCTAGTGGGTTGGCTTTCTTCTCCACAACCCTTGAATAGCACTAGAAGGTAAATCAGGGTCTGAGGGACTGCGTTGTAGAGAAAGGATTGATTTCCTTGTGTTGGGTGTGTGTGGGTGTCCTAGAAGCCAGGTCGGTTCTGGTGTAGGTGTCCTTATCTCTTCAATGAGCTCACCAACTTAGCATTTAGCCTTTCCCAGCTCTTGGATGGCCTGATAAACCCAACTTTGTTGGCTTGGCTGATCTATTGTTCGTCTAATCAACTCAACTGTATTGGCTTGGCTGAACTATGTACCCTTGTGGTTTTGTTATCCTTGGCTATGTGTAAGCCTGTTAGTCCTTAGTCCCTGGGGAATCATGCCCGGCTCGGGGGTGGCAACGTTGTTGAGATATTAAGGAGCACATGATCCTATGGTTGGGTGGAACGTTGCAGCGATGTAGCTGGTTGCAGGACAAGTCCTAATTAAGATAAGTATTCTTGTCTGACTTGTGTCTGCAATCATATTTACCATTGATGAATGATAATGTACATAATGAATGTTGAATTGTATATGAATGCATGTTGTTTTGCTACCGCTATGTATATGAATGATTAATGCATCGTAGTATGTTTTATGTTTTAAGTAATCTTGTTACAACATTATATGTATGTATCTTCATGTTAATGGGGCTAGATGCTCAGATGATTGATGTATGGTAGCGTCCTCTTCGCCGGTCAGAGGGTCGAGGACGTTATAGTGTGGTATCAGAGCTGTAGTTGCAGCATGGGCCTGAATGGGCAGTGAAGATGCAGTGACAAAGCATATGTTGCAGCATTTGGGCCTCATAGGGCCATGAGAAACAGTCAATAGAGGCAGGTTTCCTACTTCCCAGAAGAAACTAGGATAAATGGGTGATGACAAATTTTCTGAGTGCTAAAATCGTCGGCGCATCAGAGAACTTAGTGCGAAGTTCCTCCGACACAGCGAAAGTGTTAGTTTGAAACCCACCCGATAGCGGAAGGTTTTGCGAAATTGCTTAAGTGTTAAAATCATCGGTGCATCAGAGGAATCAGTGAGAAGTTCTTCTGACACAGTGGAAGAATTAGTTTGATGACCACCCGACGGAGGAAAGCCGGTAGAAAAATTTCACAATTTCACTAAGGTTCGTCGGCCGTCGGCGGAAGATAGAGGATGGGGGAGCTGCAGTTTCGACGGAGATCAGCCGAAGACCACTGAAACACCGGCTCCACTTAGTGAAAAGAACCTCCGATGTTTTGACTATCGATGATTGAAAACTAATAGGAGATGGTTGAGCCGATGAAGCGGCAAAAGAAAACAGTGTGACTAAAGAAAAATTTTCTAGAAATTTGTCTAAGTCATAAAATCGTCGGTGATCGGCGATGATTAGTTGATCGCATCGTCGATTCCTAGAGGATCAAGTTTCCAACGCGGCGAAAAGTTTGGTGACTACATCGAAAAAAGTTAGATGATCTTGCGCCGCCATTGTGGATGGCTAGACAACTATGCTTCCGACGGGTAGAGCCTCCGACCGCCGATGCCACAGAGGATAGTTGCTCCGATGGCCGATACGGTGAAAGACAAGGCAAGAAGAAAATTCAAAAAATTTCTCTAAGGCACGAGATCATCGGCCATTGGGAGATGTTAGTGGATTGGAAAAGGTTCAATGAAGGTGAACCACAGTTGCGGCTCTCTAGTCAACTATCCATCCGATGCCGCAATGAAAAACTACTTCGACCGCTGATGAGTGCCCCGCGGAGACCATAATGACACTGCTTCTTGCCATTGTGGCCACATAAAGAACTAATCACCCGACGTGAAGTGCATCTGAGTGCTGATGCCGCTAGAGACTAGTCACTCCGACCGCTGATAAAGTTGTGAGCTGTGGAAGACATAGAAAGATCATGGGCCGACGTTGTGGAAGTCGAAAGGACTAACTGCCCGATGCGTAGGGCACCTGGTCGCCGACGCAGTGGTTAGTCTATGTTATATTCGATGAATTTCGGAGTGATAGATGATTATGGACCCGATATGGCGAACAAAATTAGACCAATGGATCGCCGATAAAACTTGGAATAGTAGACCACTGCAAGCTCGATACAGTGAAGAGAATTAGATGTTTTGGCCACCGAAACGCTGGAAGGTTAGTAAGGAGAAGACTCGATGAGTAGTCGTTGACACCGTCGATGCAGATCAGAAGATTAGTCAGTTTTCCCACCGAAATGCCAAATAGTTAGCAGGGAAGAGACCCGTTTAGAGGAAAATTTTGAAGATTTGGTTTGAGTATAAAGTCATCGAAAAATTATTAAGGATCATGCCATCGATCAGAAGGAATCAAAGGATTGTAAATCCGCCGTTGCGACAGTCCAAAGCACTAACCACCCGATGGATAGTTAGTTCGATAGCTGATAGATGTCCACGGAGACCGCAATGAGATCACTTTCCGCCATTGCGATTGCCCAAGGGACTGCACACCCGACGAATAACGCGTCCGACTGCCGATACTGTGAAAAACCTTAGCTGATAAAACCGCCGATGGATAGACCTTGGCATCGCCGTTACATTTCGGAGGATTAGATCACTATGGGCCGACATGCCGGAAAGAAATAAGAAAATAGACTATCGATGAGCTAGATGTTTTGACCACCGAAGTGTCGAAAAGATAGTTGGGAGGAGGTATGATTGGGCCAAAGGAGATTTGAGTTCTCAAGAGAACTTCTCAGTGATTTTTTCAAGCAGTTTTCAACTGTCTTTCAGTAGGATTTCAACAGATTATCAGTGGTCATAGGGATGAAAAGGGAGAGAGGAAATTTTGTGTTTTGAGCAAACAAAAAAAAAATTGTTGTTTTATGAATTTCCAAAAGAGGAAGGTAAGTAGTTTTGAATTATATTAATGGTATGTATCTAACAGTTTGCTACTAACACATTTGCAGAATTATAGACACCTCCAAGAGCAGTACTCCAGAAAGAACATTGTGGTAAAGCAAGAGGTAATTCAGTCATGAGAACCCATGAAGGATATGATGCTTGGGATTCTTACGAGCGTGCAGGAGATGCCATGGGAGAAAATGTCCATAATGGAAATGATGACATAGAGTGTAATGGAAGGATATTCTAGGAGACACCATCCGAGGTTGCAGCCACCATGAGAAGCTTGATTAAAGCCCATGAAGAGCAGCATCAGCTGAATGATGCCATGTTGCAGAGTTTGACAGACTTGCAGAGAAAGATAGATTTTGGACGAGGTACATCAAGACCAAAAGGCAATAAGAGAAGCACTAGAGGAAGAGAAGGATTTCCAATGGATCATCTGACTCTGAAGAATCCAGTGGAGATACAAGTTCATATTCTCGTAAAAGGAAAAGAAGAAGACACCATAGGGATCACTCTCGGGATGAATTTAAGAAAGCTAAGCCTCCTACATTTGATGGTGAGATAAAGACTGGACAAAGGATAAAGCTTGCTTCCTTAGGATAAAGAAGTACTTTCAAGTGTAGGATTACTCAGGAAACATGAAGGCAAGAGTTGCCATATTCAATCTGAATGGAAGAGAATCCATTTGGTGGGAATACTTCAAGCAAGTAAAGAAGATCAATGAAAGGAGACTGAAGTGGAAACAATTCAAGAATTATTTCAGGCAGAAATACCTCTCTAACAGGTATTATGATGACAAGGTTAAAGAGTTCCATGAGCTGAGATTGGGACAACAGACCATGGAAGAATATGCAAATAAATTCTTGGAATTGTTGACGTATGTCTAGTACATCAGAGATGAAAAAGTGAAGATCCAATGGTTTCTGAGTGGGTTGCCTCAGTCTTACAAAGATAGAATTGAGTTTTATGAACCTAGGACTCTTGAAGAAGCAATAAGGAAGGATAAGTATTGCCATGAACAAAGCAAAGGTAAACCTGAATACCATAAGGCATGGAAGGACAAGAAGAATGAGAAATTTGACCAAAGAAGGAAAGGTTTCAAACCTTCTAGATTCAAGAATCAATAGAAGTAGCCATCCCAAGCTGCGATCAATCTAGTTGGAGTGACAGATGGAAAGCCTAAAGAGCCACCACAGAATAAAGGTCCACTCAAATGTTGGAAATGTGAAGGACCCCACTTGCGCAGATATTGTCCACTCGAGAATGGAAGTACAAGGCCAGCTTATAACATTCAGGAAGCAAAAATAGTGGGTCATGTAGCAAGAGCAGTCCCTAGAATTTATGCAGCACTGGAGGACCGCCAGGCAGATCACCAGTCAACTATGGTTTAAGTTGTAGGTAAGATTGTTGAACAACCTGTTTCTATTTTGATTGACCCTGGTTCTACTCACAATTACATTACTCCTAGAGTAGTGGAGATTTGTGCTTTTAAGAAGGTAAAACATAGAAAATATTGGTTAGTTCAGCTAGCCACTGGAACTAAGAGAAAGGTCAGTGGAGTAGTGGAGAAATGTCCATTGATTATGAATGGATTGATCACTTGTGTAGATCTGAATGTTCTACCGCCTGGTTCCTATGATGTTCTCATTGGAATGAATTGGTTAGAAGCTCACAGAGTAAAGCTTGATTGTTATAACAAGAATTTTGAATGCACAGATGAAGAAGGAAACCCAGTAGTTGTGAAGGGTATTCCAAAGGTAATTTCAGTAAGACAGGTTTCAGCAATGTAGTTGAAGAAGTTCTATAGGAAAGGTTGCCAGTTGTATACAGCTCATATTATAGAACCAATAGGAGATGAAACTCCTAGGTTGGAGGACTATCAGGTGTTACAGGAATTCAAGGATGTGTTTCCTGATGAGATTCCAGGGCTTCCTCCAAAGAGGGACATTGATTTCACCATTGAACTTGTGCCAGGAGAAGCATCGGTGTCTAAGACACCCTATAGGATTAGTACACCAGAGATGCTAGAGTTGAAGATGCAACTGCAAGAGTTGTTGGAAAAGAAGTATATCCGGTCGAGCGTGTCTCCTTGGGGAGCACCAGTTCTATTTGTAAAGAAGAAAGATGGTACACTCAGGTTATGTATTGATTATAGACAGTTGAACAAAGTTACTGTGAAGAATAAATATCCTTTGCCGAGGATTGATGACCTCTTTGATCAAATGAGAGGAACAAAGGTATTTTCCAAGATTGACTTGAGATCTGGTTACCATCAGGTGAGAATCAAGGATGAAGACATTCATAAGATAGCCTTCAGGACAAGGTATGGACATTATGAGTTTGTAGTGGTACCATTTGGTCTCACAAATGCACCAGCTACATTTATGTGCCTTATGAACAGTGTCTTCAGCCAGTATTTGGACAAGTTTGTTCTTGTTTTCCTTGATGACATTCTTGTTTATTCCAAGAATGAGGAGGAACATGAAGAGCATTTGAGATTGGCATTGCAATTGCTCAGGGAACATCAGCTGTATGCAAAACTGAGCAAGTGTGACTTCTACAGAGATAGAATTTAGTATTTGGGTCACATTATCTCAGAAGAGGGTATATCAGTGGACCTTGAGAAGATTGAAGCCATTATGAACTGGCCTACTCCAAGAAATGTGACGGATGAAAGATCTTTTATGGGACTTGCAAGATACTACAGGAGATTCATTGAGGGATTCTCCAAGGTTGCACATGCCATCACTTCTTTGCAAAAGAAGGGGATAAAGTTCGAATGGACTTCGAAGTGTGAAGAAAGCTTCCAGCGGTTGAAGAATCTTCTCAATAGTGCACCAATATTGAAGGTTGCAGATCCAGAGAAAGATTTTTTGGTGTGTACCGATGCATGTGGGCAAGGGCTTGGAGGAGTCCTTATGCAGGAAAACCACGTGATATGTTATGAGTCAAGGAAGCTAAAAGAACATGAGAGGAACTATGCCACTCATGATCTAGAGCTTGCAGCCATAGTGCATGCTCTCAAGATGTGGAGACATTACTTGATGGGTAGAAGATTTGATCTCAGGACAGACCATTGTGGTATGAAGTATTTGTTTGATCAGCCTACTCTGAATGCTAGGCAAGCGAGATGGCTAGAATTTTTATGTGAGTTTGATTTCGAAATCAAGCACATAAAAGAAAAGGAGAATAACGTAGTTGATGCAATCAGTAGGAAGGTACAAGAAATGCACGTGGCATCTCTTAGTATTTGCCAATCAAATTTGAGGCAGCATATTGTTAATCATGTTTCCGGAGATGAATTGTATGAGCAGGTAAAAGACAAATTGCAGCAGCAAGGTATTGAGAAGAGGTATGAGGGATATAAATTGGAAGAAGATGGAGTTCTTATTTATAAAGGCAGAATTTATATTACAGATGTAGCAAGTTTAAGGAGAGTTGTTATGGATGAAATCCATCAAACTCCGTATTCTGGTCACCCAGGGTACCAGAAGACAATTTCTACAACTAGAAAGCAGTACTTTTGGCTAGGAATGAAAAATGACATGGCTGAATACATTTCAAGGTGCATGAAATGTCAACATGTAAAGGTTGAGCATCAACATCCAGCAGGCTTGTTGCAGCCTTTGCCAGTTCCAGAATGAAAATGGGAAGTTATTTCCATGTATTTTATTACGGGATTTCCAATGACTTGGAGACAACATGATTCCATCATGGTTGTGGTATACAAGTTGAAAAAAGCATCACATTTTATATCGGTAAAGTCTACACACAAGACTGATGACATTGCAAAGATCTTCATGAAGGAGATTTTCAAATTGCATGGATTGTCGAAGGCAATAGTCTCTGACAGAGATGTCAAGTTCACTTCCAATTTTTGGAAGGGATTGTTTGCGGACTTGGGTACAAATTTAAACTTCAGCACTGCATACCATCCTTAGACAGATGGGCAGACAAAGAGAGTTAATCAGGTGCTTGAAGATATGCTTCACATGTACGTGATGGACAAACCAACCAAGTGGGAAGATTACTTACACTTGGTAGAGTTTGCTTATAACAATGGACAACAGGCATCCTTGGGGATGAGTCCGTATGAAGCTTTATATGGAAGAAGGTGTAGGAAACCAGTGACTTGGGATAACCTAATGAACAAGGTTGTGCTTGGACCAGAATTTCTCAAGGAAATGGAGCAAGAGGTTGTAAAGATCAGACAAAATCTGAAAGTAGCACAGGATAGGCAGAAAAGCTATGCGGATAAGCATAGGATGAACAGAGAGTTTAGTGTTGGGGATCATGTTTACCTCAGAGTAAAAGCAAAGAAGAGTTCCTTGAAGCTTGGAAGTTGTGCCAAGCTGTCACCTAGATATTGTGGGCCATTTGAAGTGCTTGAAAGAATAGGGCCTGTTACATATAGACTTGCATTGCTTGCTAGTACCAGAGCTCATAATGTTTTTGATGTTTCTTTGCTTAAGAAATATGTACATGATCCTAACCATGTGATAAATTGGGATGTGATTCAGGTGGAACCCGAGGGAGAGTTCCAAATCGAGCCAATGCGCATCCTCGACAGGAAGGTCACAATGCTTCGGAACCGAGCCATAGGGCAGGTAAAGGTGCAATGGGAGCACTACGGACCTGAAGAGGCTATGTGGGAGCTGGAGAATGCCATGTGATTGGCACATCCATTTTTGTTCAATTCTGCGGAACACTGAGGCGGTACCAGTGTAGCATTTTGTTCAAATTTTGTAAAGCACTGAGGACAGTACTATTGAAGGGGGAGGAGAATGTAGAACCCTAGTTTTGACCCTGTTTGCATTAAATATACATGATACATATATTGTAAATAATCATGGTGCAGAGCTAAAGGCAAAGGCCCCACCATCGATTTGGTTATGTTATGTTTCAAATAGAAATTGTCACTGATGGTATATCAGGACCTGCGGCATACATATTAAGTTGTGGCATCATGTAACTATACATCTTTAATTAAATAACCCCAACCAACTATGTTCACTGCAACCAAATTGAGAAGGGGCATTATTCCTAAGGATAAGGAGGGGGAATGCTGAACCTTGAGCCATGGGGGGAAAAGCCATGTGTCACCACTCTTTTGCTCACCTTCCTTTGTCTCATCCAACCACCACCTTAGTTATTCTGTTGTTAGTTGGGGAAGCTATTGGCTGGCAGGAAAACCACTACTATGCCCACGCCTGCACTCTCTCCACGACGTGCCTTTTGGGTTGCGGATGGTCTGTCCACTATGGAGATCGTGAGTTTCTTCATTTTCCCTCACGTTGAGTGGAGTTAAAAGGGGGCCGCAATTCATTGATTGGGGTTCATTCTCCTCTTCCTCATGGATTCCTAGCTTGCGGGTTGGTTCTTCCTTCTCTCACGAAGTTGTTAGTCTGCGGTGGTGTTCATCCTCATGTTCACGTAGAGAGTCTGTGTCTTTTCCACCATTTTCAGACTGTGTAACGTTTTGTTTTTCCATCGTTGAATCGTGGCTGTAATTTTCATCTACAGTTCTATGGGTTGCATCATTTTCCCTCACGTTTAGATTGGGAGCCTGTTCCTTTCCCATTTCGGTCGATGTAAGTTCTCCAACGATTGCATTGGGGATTGTGTGCTGTGGGTTCATGGATGTTCATGGGCTGTTGTTTGCCATGATTGTTGGACTGTGTTTTCCCGTGTGATGCTATAGGTTGCTATGGAATCGTTTTGGCCACGATAGGGCCAAGAATGATTTAGGGAGTTGTTTTCCCCTGTTAAAGCTTGAATAGATGTTTTGTTGCATACACGCAGTGGATTTTTCCTCGAATTGCATTGGAGTGGTGAATGAGGGCCTGATGTGCTTGATAAACCTGGTGGTTTGGGAACCACACAAACAGAGCTAGTGGGCTGGCTTTCTTCTCCACAACCCTTGAATAGCACTAGAAGGGAGATCAGGGTCTGAGGGACTGCGTTGCAGAGAAAGGACTGATTTCCTTGTGTTGGGTGTGTGTGGGTGTCCTAGAAGCTAGGCTGGTTCTGGTGTAGGCGTCCTTAGCTCTTCAATGAGCTCACCAACTTAGCATTTAGCCTTTCCCAGCTCTTGGATGGCCTGATAAACTCAACTTTGTTGGCTTGGATCATCTATTGTTCGCCTGATAAACCAAATTGTGTTGGCTTGGCTGAACTATGTATCCTTTTTGTGTTGTTATCCTTGGCTATGTGTAATCCTGTTAGTTCCTTATTCCTTGGGGAATCATGCTCGGCTTGGGGGTGGCAGTGTTGCTGAGAGATTAAGGAGCATGCGGGACTATGGTTGGGTGGAATGTTGCAGTGACGTAGCTGGTTGCGGGACAAGTCCTTATTAAGATAAGTATTCTTGCCTGACTTGTGTCTACAATTGTATTTACCATTAATGAATGATAATGTACATAATGAATGTTGAATTGTATATGAATGCTTGTTGTTTTGCTTCCGCTATGTATATGAATGATTAATGCATCGTAGTATGTTTTATGTTTTAAGTAATCTTGTTACAGCATTATATGTATGTATCTTCATGTTCATGGGGCTAGATGCCCAGATGATTGATGTATGGTAGCATCCTCTTCGCCGGTCGGAGGGTCGGGCACGTTACATTTGGATTCAACGCTGTCCAAGCGACGAGAACATACAATCAACGTCCCATAAACCTTCCTTGTTGCCATTTCTTGTGCACCGAACTTTAAAGTGTTGGAGAAATTTTCACCGAGGATACCTTATCAAGGTCAAAATTGAGGATAGATGTTGCTTGTTGTTCAAAGTTACATGAACAAGCCCTTTCACTACTGTTTAAGGTCATTTGCGGCGATCAAGAAGATCAACATTGAGGATAAATGTTTCTTATTGTTCAAAGGTACAGGAACAATCCCTTTCACCATTGTTTGAGGCTTACTTGATGGTCAACACATGCCCAGACTTTCCATATATGCACACAACTGCAATATGAAAGGATTTGTTGGTGATATCGGGTACGTAGAGAAGGTTAATTATCCTTGAATTCATTAGGATATGTTAAAAATGGTCTGAATGGGGTTTTTGTATAGGTTTTAGATTATTTGGAGTCTGATACCTTCATTTTCTTGTTGAGCCACAACTAGGGCATGCCAATTGAATCTCAAAACCATTATGACATTGAAGATAGTTTATTGGTTCAGATTTCGAATCACTTAGAGAGAAGGAGGATAACTAAAGGAATTTGATGAATGGATGGATTTAGGCGTTGGCGAAGAGGTAACTCGTGGTTTGGAAGTTGAGTAAAATGTGGAATTGAAGCACGAGGGTTTGGAAAATGAAGGTTTTGGGAATGAATATTGGTGGATGAGGGATTTGGGGATGAATATTTTGGGTGTGAGGGTTGGTAGAAGCGTCACACGACTTTATTGGGATATACCACTATTTTTTATTGTGATTGTTGCTGCTCTGTTGGCCATTGTGTTTTTGGGCATTATTGTAGTTCGAGCATTGGGGTTTGTTTTCGAAAAAGACATTTTAGAACTTATATGATATGACTTTAGTGATGCTACAATGATGGAGTTACTCAGACCTTAACTAGAGGAATCTTTTGTCATTCAAAATCAACAGGTCTATTATCTTTTTGAATTTGAATTTATGTTTCTTATGTATAGGGATATTGATTCAAATTCTTAATTTTTTTTCTAACCCCAGGTAACATACTAAATTCTTCAATATTGTAGCTATAATTCCAAATTCATTGGAAGTTTATATGTGTATATATATGTCTAATGTCTTTCATCTGCATCTTTGATGCCCAAAATGATCTTGTCATTAGTTGACTGGCTTCATTCTTCCCCGAAATTATACTGGATTTTTGTATGGACCATCATTTGATTTGGTATCATTTTTTGTCGAATTTTTCCAAGGAATTTGAATCTCTTTGAAATAATTGACTTAAAATTTTCAATCTAATGTGTTTTCATTACAGCTTGAATTTGAATTCTTATCATACATGGTTTCATGTGTCCTACAGGATTTAAATTACAACCATGATATCCAAATTCTTTGGGATTAACTGGCACTAGATTACCGTTGATACCATAGCATTTCCTATATAGCTCTGATACAAAATCTTTAGGGGTTAATATCTCTGTGGTATTTAGACTTGTAACTTTTATGAATCCCAGTGTTTTAACTATTGGTTTCTAAGTGAAATGCGACTAAGTTAGTTAAGCTATAAGATAGTGGAAATTAGCTATTATTAGTTGCCGACTAAAAATAGTCATTTATAGCCGGATTTTAGTCATTTTTTTAGTTACTAATTTTTCTTTTTGTACTAGTGAACTAACCGACCCCGACCCAATCGAAGGTATCAACTCCAGAGCTAGGCATCTAGTTCTGTTGCTAGCTTTAATCCAAGATTTGTTTCCTTATTCACTGAACTAATAGTCAACAATCTAGGAGAGGTTGGCAAACCCTTAAATCAGACTTTGATCTAGCCATAGGCTATATCAGGGTAAATCAACACTACAGATCTCCAAATCAAACATTCTCTTAATTGGTGAATCTTGCCAAATCCAATGTATGGAAGTAATACCATCGAAGGATGGAAACCATTGCATAACATAAAACATACAAGTATAATCTAATAAGCCATGTTATAATTTATGACAGGTAACTTCCATTAATACACATAAATCACTTATGTAATAAATTTTCAAAGACCCTATGGGTCGCATTAATATTTTAATCAACAATAACATCAAATGTTAAACAAAAATGATTTTGCAATATACGTGGATGTAAGAAATATCTACGATGGCATCCACACTATGTTTAAAAATTAAAAAACCCATAATTTTAAATAAGTTACAAGTTAACCAAAGTGGTGGTAATCCCATCCATGATGGCACCCACAAAAACTCTCTTAACCCTTATATAAATAAACTTACACATGAAATAGTTTTAAAATCAAATACTGGACCGGAGAGGAGCTATGAAGCCCTGTGTTTTTTAATTTATAACCCCTTGGGGTTGAACTAAAAGAAACCCAGTAACTTATCTTGCAAAGAGACAGAGGCTTGAAACTTCGTCACGATTCTAAGACCCAGCCAAGAGCCACCTGCAATAAGGTAAATCCTGGGTCAGTCAGTGATCGGGTATAAATAAATAAAAACTAGAATCAGACAGAGTAAGGTGTCTTTTCTCTTACCTTGGAGTTTGAAGATGTGGGCCTGGAAGGAGGTGACCCTGTCACCATCCTCGTCAGTGCTTTGGAACTTGTAAACAACCACCTACAGTTTAAACCTTATTTATTTATGGAAAATGAACAATATAAAACTTTGCAAGTTTCCTTCAACAGTTTCCTTACCTTGGTTGACTTGCAGAGATGGCAAAGGGTTGGCTCCTCCTCGACGCCTTATCCCTCCTTTACCTGCAAGAAAGTTTAAACATTAGTATTTATAACTAAGGGTTCTTAAAACACATTTACACAACCCTGTAGATATTAAGAAGTTGTTATTTACCTGGTAAAGGCAATTCAAATCTGAAGATGGTGGCCAAGTTCATTTCTTGGTAAACCAGTAAGCTATGGGTAGCTATTAGAGATGAGTAGGCCTCTCTTACACGTTGGAAACCAACCGGGAGGAATTCCATTAGTCACGAGGAATTTTTTATACCAAAAATACTCATAAAATAGCCATTGATAGAGCAGAGCCTCGACTCCCTTAATTTATAGACCAGACTATAGCTGAAAAAAATGAAGGGTCCAGACAAAAACAATGACACATTACACCCTATCAAACCCTTGCAATCTTACTATATAGGTGGATGGTTGAGATTCATTCTTGAGCGGGTCCTTAAGACTTGGTTGCGCTGTCAACTCGCAGCCAGGACAACACTTTAAAATCACAAGTCGGGCCAATGTACCAAAATTTATAACCGTCATAACTCATTGTCGATATCAGTCATACAATTCAATCATCATATTCATTCCAAGGTTCAAACTATGGTGAAAACCCCATATTTCTTAATGTATAAACATATAAAATCATTTCTACCATAACCTGTAAATCATTGTTTTTATGCCAAGACTCAACTATGGTGTAAACCCATAGCCATAATGTATAAACATCAACCAAAACTTTTGAACCATGTTATGCACATCAGGACCAAGGCTACTCCTTGGGTCCTTCCCATTGTTTTATACGTACTGTAACCTTGTGCTTAGGACCAATGTTAAGCCTTGAGTCCTTGTAAACATTCTTACATGTAAATTATGGGATCAAGACTATATCTTAGTCTCCCAAGCATGTTCTCTTACAACCTTAGCATCATGCTTTAATATTAAGGTGGGTGATGGAGACCAAGACTTAGACTAGGGTTAAGTAAGGCTTTTGTAAACCTTTAACAAGACAAATGTGTAAAAGGAACAAAAACATCACCTTTAAATATGACGACAACATGCCTTTAATCTCTTTAGACTTCCACGGTTGGTGCAACCTGTCATATAGTAGTTTTAAGAATTTAGTAAGCAACTTTACAAAACAACAATAGATGTATTCATGCCTTAGTAAATAATGCATGTTAGGATCATAAAGTTGTGTTTATAGTTATACATATGTCTATATCAACTTTTTATGAATTTTGGAGGTTCACGACATGATGATGATGATGATTAACGTCCACTGAGACCAAATTTTTCTATCGGACCTTAAGAAGGATAATACTTGGTTTACTTTAAAATCTTGTTCCTGTGCTCAAAAAACTTTCCAAGAAGCTTTCCAAGCTCACTATATTTTTGGTAAGTTAGGAGGTTATAAAGGTTTGTATTGTAGCAAATACTATGAAACTCATATCTAATGTGGGTGTAAGCAAGGCACTCTAAGAGAAAGTGATTTTCATCCTCAAGGCTCATAGACTCACACAAATGGAAAATCATTTCCACCCATGGTGTTTTAGGAATAGACCAATGCCTTGTTTCGCTATGAAGTTCATGAGAGTTTGTTTTAATCTTGGCTATATTAATTTTCTTCCATAAGCTTGTTACTACGAAGAGATACTTCTCATCTTATAATATAATTTATAAGCTATTAAATTTTTTAATATTTATTAAATTTTATAATTATAATTTTGAATTTAAATTTTAAAATTACAATTTACAATTTGCAAAACAATAAGTATGAATTCCAAAATCCTTAGTTATTAAAGTACACTCAATATTTTAAAATTTTCACACCTAAAATTTCTAATATAATAACTAGTCACAATGTGAATAATCAATCTCAATGTTAAGGGGCTTGGGATAATGAATAGAATAGTGAATAATATTGCATTATTTTTATTTTTATTTATTAATGAATGAAATTCATACATATAATAGAGAAAGAAGGTAATGATTCTATTACACTCAATGTTTTAAAAATTTCACACCTAGAATTTCTAATATAATAACTAATCACAATGTTAAAGGGCTTGGGATAATGAATAGAATAGTGGATAATATTGCATTATTGTTATTTATTAATGAATGAAGTGCATACATACTAACAGAGAAAGAAGGTAATGATTCTAACTAAAAGACACCAATTTCTTAATTACTAGTTTACTACATTTCTTCGTTATACGTTTATATTTCTAACTCTCTTCTTTAATGGAAATATGTACATTTTTTATTTAAGCTAGCATATATCTACATATTATAAATTTTGTCTTTCCAAGGGATTAGTAAATATGTCGTCCATATTCTCATTTGTATTACAGTACTTTAATTTAATTTCTCTTAATTGCATATTTTTTCTAACAAAGTGATATTGAGTTTCAATGTTCTTCAATCTTGCATAATACACTAGATTGTTTTCCATCTTTATTGATCTTCGCTTCTCACAATTGATAGATGGGTTCCCACATGAAGATGGTTCCTAATTATGTTGTAATAGCAACATATAAGCATTAAAATTGTAAAAATGTGTGCACGTTCACAAAAACGTGTCCATGTTCCTTTTTGTGGAAGTTTGGCAATGGCCAAACCTCCATGTAGGATGGACAACGTGGAAAAGAACACATGTGATTCTATAACGCATGTGTGCTTTAGAAAATAACACGCACACATTATTTCAATATAAAAACTTCTCTACTATTTTTGGAGTTCTTTATCTCGTTGGAAAGTTCTTGAAGAGATCTACAACATTCTACAATGATAATTTTATGTTTATTCATATATAATTTCTTGTTTTCAAAATAATATAAAACAAATGTTTGTATGCCTCATTTTCCCCATTCTTCATCCACTGTCGTCTTCATCCATTATGGAAACATGAATGATTCTTAGTCATGGCCAAAACCTCCCCATTTCCATTAGACATTATCTTTGAGAGAGAGGGAGTTAGGGAGAAAGAGAGAGAGATCGGGGGCGGTTAGTGGTAGAGAAAGGGGGAATCAAGAGAGACAAAGAGAGAGGGGGGGTTAGGGGTAGGGGGGAAGAGAGAGAGAGAGAGAGAGAGAGAGAGAGAGAGAGAGAGAGGCATTAAGTGGTTTGGGGAGAGAGAGAGGGGTGGGGGTTAGGAATAGGAACGTGCAATTTTAATGGAAAAGGGAATCTATTGTAAATTTGAGCATATAGATCTGTAGACAAAAACAAAACTCACAAAGAAGATCTCGCAATTTACTCATCAATTGAAGAATGAAACAGTGCAAAAGGCTTGCAGCTGTGAATGCTTTCATTAATCAAAAAGTAATTCAGATAATAATTACAATAATGTAAGATGGCTTTAATAGCCACAAGCAATTCGAATCCACATGAGGAAGTTCGAATTGATGACTCTACTTGACTGTAGGTAACCCAAGACTTGTCTAAATCACAATTGGAGTTCTAAAACACAACCAACTGTTACATTTAGTATTAAATAATGGTTAACTGACTGTGGTAGGTGAGAAAAGTTCCCCACATGTGTGCAATTAATTAAACCATTATTTAACTGAATGTAACTAACTCCTAACTTGGCTTGACTAGTCATCAACTGAAGTTAAGGACTCAGTAGTTAACTGTCCTTGTCTAAATCATAACCGGAGTTCTAAAACACAACCAACTGTTATATTTAGTATTAAATAATGGTTAAATGACTGTGGTAGGTGAGAAAAACGCCCCACATGTGTGCAATTAATTAAACCATTATTTAACTAAATGTAGAGAGCTAGAACTGAATGTAATTGACTCCTAACTTGGCTTGACTAGTCATCAACTGAAGTTAACTGACCTTGGTTAGTTTCGGCACTCCCAGTTGCTTCCTAAATTGTAGGGATTGATCTAGGAGAC
>LPNX010954267.1:3317-18370 GCA_001517045.1 Pseudotsuga menziesii
ATTGTCAGTAACCGCTCGAACCCATAGGAATCACATAGGTTAGCGGTTTTGGGCCTCAAGGCCTAATTGGAAGAGGACATTACACAGTATCCCCATCGAAGCTTGTCTTCCCCTGAGTGCGTTCTAATTCGCCTGTTATTGAGGGCTTCTTCCAATCTATCCACTTCCTCCCCTGGACCTAGACGTTCCCACCATTCCCTATCTTCCCAAACCCAGAAGTCCTGGTCATCTTCTTGGTGCACCCATATATCCTTGACCTTAGAAATTCCTTGGTTAATACTTTCGCCAATGAGCCATTGAAATTCCTCTCCGTAATCTAGAGGGGGCATTTGCTGCCATGAATCCTCCCATACTCGGGCTTTTTGGCCATTTCTTACTTCTCAGAAGCTGTGGTCTTGGACGAAACTCCTTCCCTGCCATGTTGTTCGCCATATGTGAGATCCGGGGATATCTTCTGAAAACTGGATGAGATTTCCTCTGTCCCAATCTTCTGCATACTTCATATACCAAACCTTCGCCCAGGGTTCCTGACAATGGGTAACCCATCTCCACCACAACTTGGCTCCACTTACCACATTCGCCTGTTCAGGGTCCTTGGGGCCTAATACCCCATGGTGTTTAGGGGTGCAGACCGTTTCCCATTTAACTAGAGCCCACTTCCGCCTTTCATTGGTTCCGTTCCATAGGAATTCTCGTTGCAAGTTCCTTATCTCTTTCAGAATGGCGTTTGGAGCCGCCAGGGTGGAAAAGAGATAAGTCGAAATTGCCCGCAGGATTGATTTTACTAGGACCAGTATGCTTTCCAAATTAAGGGGCCTCAAGGTCCAGCTGGTTAACTGTTTCTTCAAGCTATCCAGCAATTCCGTCTAGGATCCCTTTCTGGATATTGAATTCACCAAAGGAGTTCCTAGATATTTGGATGGAAGGGAGCTCTCGTGGAAGCCCAAGATACGACAAATATTCTTTCGAGAGATCCGGGGAGTGTTAAAGAAGAAAACCTAGGATTTTTGGTCATTGGTTTCCAGGCCCGAAGCTTTACCAAAATTGGAAAGACAGTCTTTGAGCTTTTTGGCTTCTTGGACCGAGGGATAACCCATCAACATGTTATCATCCACGAACTGTTGATGGGTTTGTTTATCCGCCCTTGGGCGAACTCTTATCCCTCTGAGATCATTGTTGTCCCACAATGCCGAAATTGACCTTCCCAATCCTTCCGCCGTAAGAATGAAGAGAAAAGGGGATAAGGGATCTCCCTGTCTTATCCCCCTCGATGGCTTGATGAGATCTGATGGCACCCCATTTACCAGAATGGAGTAGAAGGTTGAGGAAACCAAGTTCATTATCCATTCAATCCACTCTGCCTGGAAACCAAAAGCTGTTAGCATACTTCTCATAAATTGCCTGTTATTTTGTCGTAGGCTTTAGCTATGTCCAGTTTCACCATCATTCTCGAGGTTTTCTTTGTTTTTATAGAATGAAGCATTTCATGGACTAAGATAATACCATCTCTTACCTGTTGACCCTTAGGATAGGAGGGGTTTGAGTCTATTCCCAATCACCTTAGTTATGGTTTTGTAGATTACATTACATAGGCTTATGGGCCTAAATTTGTTTTGTGCATCGACTCCTTCACACTTTGGAATGAGAGTGAGAAAGGTCGCATTGAGCGCTGGCAGGATCTTCCTTGAGACCCTAGAATCTTCAACTATCTTCCAAACTTCTAGCTTGATGAGGTCCCAAAAATGATGAAAGAAGTTCATCGTGAATCCATCTGGGCCCGGGGCTTTGCCTTCCGTCATCTGGAAAACTGCTTCCTCAACCTCAACGAGGGAAATAGGCTTCATCAGGAGTTCATTTTGTTCTTGGGAGACTAGAGAAGGGATGTGCCTTGTTATTTGATCAATGTCCCCTCTTCTATCCTATCTTGGTTCAGACATTATGTCCTTGAAATGCTGGTTCAAGGTTGTTTCTATTTCCTCCCTAGTTTCCATCCTTTCCCCCCTGGAATTCTTAATTGAGAAGATTTTGTTCTGCAGTTTGTTCTGGATAAATGAACGCTGGAAGAATTTTGTATTTCTCTCCCCCTCTTTTAGCCATTGATTCCTTGATTTTTGGTGCCAAAGAATTTCTTCTTGCCTTTCTCTCTCCGCAATTTTAGAACAGAGGCTAAATTTCTCCATCTTCAAATTGGTGGTGTACCCATTATTCATCCCTATGGCCTGGATCTCCTGCAGCCAAGATTCCAGGATCTTCTTATTAGCAAATATATTGCCAAACTCCTCCTTGTTCCATTTTTTAACTCTTCCTTTCAGTCCTTTGAGCTTCTGTTGGAACTTGTACATACTCTGGTCGGATCCTTCGCTCAACTCATCCCACCAAGTCTTGATCTTTTCAGCAAAATCTGGATGCCCTAGCAAAAAATGTTCGAACTGAAGGGTTTTTAAAATTACGAACCCAACCCGCTCCACATTAATTCAACTGGTCAGTGATTCGATCCTGCTCCTAGAAGAGTTGTTGAATGAAGTTCACTTCCTAAGTCCATTATTGATTTTGAAACCAAAAATCTATCAAGGCGAGAAGCAATGTGTCTTTCCCCTGTCCTCTTATTGTTCCATGTAAACCATCCCTCCCCCAGGGTGATAGCTACAAGTCTTAAATCTTCAATAGTGTCTCTGAATGACTCACATTCTTCCTCCAACCGACGCTGACCTCCTTTCTTCTCCTCCAAAGAGGTTATGAGATTGAAATCCCCCCCTAAGACCTAGTGTTTCCCTCCAATCCCGTCATGGATTTTTTGGAGTGAATTGATGAAACCCCTTTTTTCTCCAGCGATATGAGGTCCATATACATTTTTCACCACTCCTACCGAGAAACCGATTACCTAAACTCTGTTGATATGAAGCATTGGTTATCTTGGAATCCTCCGAAGTTCACCCTATTGGGATCCCATAAGATTCCCAAGCCTCCCGCATAGCCTCTTGCATCTATGCCTATCCCTTCGCTTCCCTTCCAAATTTTCTTTCCAATTTTCTTAGATCTAAGTTGCTCGACACTTAGTTTCTTGCAGAAATACTATGGTTGGATTTGTTCTCTTGATCTTCTTGCTCAGGGTCTTTGATTTTCAGGAACTATTTAAGCCCCGGATATTCCATGATATGATCTTCATTAAACAAATTGCAAACCTAGAGCTGCCTTAATGGTAGAGTACTGACCTGACTCCACCAATCGTCGACCTGCTTCTGCTACTCTCTGTTTGTTTGATTTCCTTCCCGTCTTCTTGCTTGGCTCTTCGTACTTCCGCTTATTCTCCTTGTGAGAGCCTGTACTAATCCCCAATTGGTTTGTGGCCCTTGCTTTGAGAATGGCTTCTTTTAACAAGATCACTTGCTCCTACGGGACATATCCTTTTTCAACATCCGTACAGGCTTACTCGATTCCCTCTAGATCTAGATCTCCTATGTCCATATCCTCTGCTTCGTCACCTATGTCTCGATCCAAAACCTCTTGGTATCTTTCTTCTGTTGTGTCATCCTCGGTCTGGTTAGGTATCTCCATTGTCTCCTGGTGAGGCTGACCCCCCTGCTTTCCTTCTAGTTGCTTGTCAAAGGTTTCCTTCGAGAGGTCATCCAGAACATCAAATTTATTAGATACTGAGATCTTCTTATTCACCTCTTGGTTGTCCTGCTTTCGTCGTCCTTGCTTTCGCGAGGATACTCAAGTAAACCCTTGATCATTCTTTTGCTCCTCCTTCCCAGGTGTTGGCTTTGGAATGTTCATGGGGGATTCCCTAAACAGGTGACCATATTCATGGCACCTTCGACACCGAAATGAGATTTGTTCATAATCCAAGGTTTGCAGCCAGTCCTCATCTTCCTTTGACATTCTGATCGCTTCTGGTAGATCTTTGGTGAGATCCATATAGACACAGATCCTCTTATATGCTATGTATCTTTGGATCCTGGTCTGTTTAGAGATTTTGATGAATTTCCCCAGAGTGTTCCCCAGATCTTCCAAAATTTCTGGGTCCCAGTATTCGCCCAGCAAGAAGTATAGCTTGATCCAAACTGACGCTACTTTCATGTCTTCCTTATCTGGGTAGAACTTTTCCTTCCAGGGTCTCAAGAATACGCCTACTGAATAGAAGAAGTATGAACCCCCATCCAAGACTCTGTTCCTGTATTTCACATTAATGAAGGAAATGGTGAAAAAACCCCTTGCACCCAACTTTAGATCATAATGACCTTTGGGTTTCCAAGAGGAGTTAATCCACCAGACTAGGGTTTTTTTTCGAAGGCTGCATTCCCACAAACTTTCCGATTAGTGTGTGATCTTGCATATATTGAATGCTATCCCTGATCTTTGACGATTTGACTTGCATAGTCGGAATTGGGGCCGCTTTGGGCATGCATTGCCCTGGCTTCCGATCCATTGGCCTTCCTTTCAGGGCTTGGGGCTGATCTAGAGATGCTGGGATGTCCCCGATCTGCAACCTTGATGAGGCAGATACCAGGGAGGATTGCTCGCCTCCCCCTTTGCCTTCCTCCATACTTTCGTCAGTCCGCCCCCCTTCACAAATCTCCGACAAGTCCTTCTCAGCCTCACCTCGACTTTCCACAATCAACAAGAGAGAGTCCCAATGATCACTGTGTTAAAGTTGGTCCTTGAGATACAATTTATTGGAACATGAACAATAACAATAGTACCATACATTAAACAAACTAATGAACAACAACTAATAAACAGTGACAATACTGGTTTAGATCTCCCTTATACTTTGACAGTTTTGGAATCAGATCTTGTCCTTGTATGGACAAGCCATCAAAGGAACAAATGACATACCTTGAGAGAGAGTAGGCTAGAGTGTTGTAGGTTAAGGTTAGATACATATAGTAACAAACAAGATATCTCAGTCACCAAGAGTGAAGACCCCTGTAGGATAGCAGTAGTGATACTCATCCCTAACCAGAATTAGGCACCCTAAAAAGTCACGACTCCCTCTAGCAGACTTAACACAAACATGGCCCAGCTTGTAGCGGTTACCATAGTACACAATAGTCAAGATCCAGTCACACCTCAGCCTTGGAGGCTACAAGCAGGACAAGGCTTACACAAGCAGCCCCAAAGATGATCACGGTACAGGTCTTGCAAGTAGTACAGTCCAACTCTAGTGGTCACAAAACAATCACAGCCCAACCAAATGAAGGTCAAACAGTCCATGACCTAGTTAGGAAATGACACCATAATCCACAAGCCAACTAGGAATAGCCACCACAATCCACGACCCAGCCCTAGAAGGCATATACAGTCCACGACCCAACAGGAAAGGACCACTACAGTCCACGGTCCAGCCCTAGAGGGCTTAAACACAGTCACGACCTGCTAGGAGAAGACAATTATAGTCACGGCCAGCCCACTGGAGCTCCAAAACAGCCATGACCAACCCATAGTGGCTCCAAAAACAGTCATGGCCTGCTGGGAGAAGGAAATTACAGTCAAGGCTAGCCCACAAGAGTTCCAAAACAGTCATGGCTAGCCCGTAAGAAGATAGAAGTAGCAAGAACCCAAACCATCAACAGTCCACGACCCAGTTAGGAAATGACACCATAGTCCACGACCCAACTAGGAATAGCCACCACAATCCACGACCCAGCCCTAGAAGGCATATACAGTCCACGACCCAACAGGAAAGGACCACTACAGTCCACGGTCCAGCCCTAGAGCACTTAAACACAGTCATGACCTGCTAGGAGAAGACAATTATAGTCACGACCAGCCCACTGGAGCTCCAAAATAGTCATGACCAACTCGTAGTGGCTCCAAAAACAGTCACGGCCTGCTGTGAGAAGGAAATTACAGTCAAGGCTAGCCCACAGGAGCTCCAAAACATTCATGGCCAGCCCATAAGAAGATAGAAGTAGCAAGAACCCAAACCATCAATAGTTCATGACCCATAAGAAGATAGAAGTAGCAAGAACCCAAACCATCAATAGTTCATGACCCAGTTAGGAAATGACACCATAGTCCACGACCCAACTAGGAATAGCCACCACAATCCACGACCCAGCCCTAGAAGGCATATACAGTCCACGACCCAACAGGAAAGGACCACTACAGTCCACGGTCCAGCCCTAGAGGGCTTAAACACAGTCACGACCTGTTAGGAGAAGACAATTATAGTCACGACCAGCCCACCAGAGCTCCAAAACAGTCATGACCAACCCATAGTGGCTCCAAAAACAGTCACGGCCTGCTAGGAGAAGGAAATTACAGTCACGGCTAGCCCATAGGAGCTCCAAAACAGTGATGGCTAGCCCATAAGAAGATAGAAGTAGCAAGAACCCAAACCATCCACTCAAGGCAACCGTAACCCTAGGCGTCAAGCATAAACCAGCAAATAAGGATCATATCTGAACTTCTCTCATGTCAAGATGCACACACTAGAAATGGAGAAGTGAACTTTATTTTTACTCTTGACAATCCTTCTAGAAAGGTCACTTAGGAATTCCTAGGTTTTAGGATAGTTAATAAAATAAAGTTAGGTTGACTTAGAATAGGGTACCAAAGGTCAAATGGTCATACAAGACAAAAACAATAAAAAAAATAAGGTTAGGTCACCATAGCAAAGGAGGGTCATGGTACCATAGACAATAAGGGTGCTAGGACTTGTTTCTGCCTTACACATACCTGGGGGTTAGTGTAGTAGAAATATTCAAGATGCTCGGTGCGTCCTTAGGGGCAAGTCTCGAGCCAGGTGCTATCACCTGATCCTGACTCCTCCATTTAGGAAAACTCCTAACGAAGCCAAGGGGGGTAGTCCCTAGAGAGTTGTTAAGGCTCTTTGTTACGGTTTGGTTGTTAAAAATGGAAGTAAGTTTTTTAGGAGTTTTCATAAATCACTACTGAAACAAGCTACTTGCAAGTAAAATTAATATAACAACAACATGAAAATAGATATGGCAATTAAAACCTAAATGACTTGGAAGAAAAATATGAAATTGAAGACAGTGCCAATGCTAAATGGAGTCAAAATAACATAATGTTGTTGAAAGCTGTAAATGTATTGCAAGTGGAGTCTTGGTCAGTTTTAGTTATTAAGGATAAATGGATTAGAGGGAAAGGGGATTCCAGATATACCAAACGGTACTTGGGAATATGTCGGGATTCCAACCCAAGTGGCTTCACACAAGGACATGTGGGCTAGATGGAGTCACGGGGGGGTGTCCAACTCTACACCAACAAGGGTGTAACCTGACGAGGCCCCGTGGTCACTTTCTAGTGGTTCCCGCTTCCTTTGCAAAATTTCCCCAAAAGTCTTGAATTTAGATAACGCTGGATTTCCGTTATGTTTTCAAGGGATGTTGATTTATTAATGTGAGTGTGCTTAGTTAGATGTGAGAAGTCAATTAGTGCACATTCCTGCTTTTGATTATCCCAAAGCTTAGGGCGAACCTGTGATGGGCAAGAGCATACACCAGAATGGAAAATTGTTTTCCAAGTTGATTTTGTAAAAATGAAAAAAGTAAAACTGGCGAGACTAATTACTACAACTAAGAGTCTCTTTCAGGCTTGAAGACTGTACTTGTGAGAGCAAGGTTGGAGTCTGGATTAGTGTTTGTTACTTTGTCCAAAATGAAAGAAATAAAACTAAAACTAACTAAGCAAAGAATACAACTTGTGAAGGCGGTTCGTGTACATGTGTTTTCAAAACAAAACGTTAGAAAAAAGACAAACCATAAAAAGACACTACGAGACCCCCTAGGGGGAATGGAGTGTGGGCGCTGTGTATCCCACTTGCTTTTTATTGACTTTTATTTACAATGCTTAAACGAAATACCACTTGGTCCTTATAAACTTGGATCCAAGAGTTTACAATGTCGGAAATTGAAAATATGAAGAAAGGAGAAGTTTGGAGCACAGGATGGCCTAATTTTAGTGAAAATTCACTAGAGTGCCTCTCTATTCTTTCGTTAAACCTACAAAACCAGCAAGCAAACAAAGTTAAAAGATGTTGGTATGAACAAATAAAAAATAAAAAAATTTCAGTTTTGGTACTTCGATTTTTTTTGGAAAAATTGCTGAGTGTAAATACCAAAACAACTAACCTAGATCTAGTAAAATAATGAAGCTTTGAACGTGTTTCTAGATCTAGCTAATCTAACATGCTAAAACAAGTAGATTTGAATGAACAAGCTTTAAAAAACTAGATCTACTTAATTAACACATTTGGAACAAAGTAACCGGAAAGAAAGGAGAGTTGGGGTTTGAAGAGATGGACAGAACACTTCAAGCCTTGCTTGATCTTTCTATGAGGACGTTGGAAACCTTGCAACAATAGAATTAGTCTTGTAAAAATGGCGAAGAGAAGAGAAGAAATTGTCGAGCTCCAATCCTCCTTCGAATCTGTGATCTGCATAACTATGAGAAAACCCTTACACAAAAAAGATTAGATCTAGTGCGTTTGAAAACAAGAAACAAAAAAGAGCCTCAATACAACTGAGTATAGTTGTCTAGTCTCCTATCTCTCAAAAGCAAAGCACGAGCAAGCAAGTTAACAACTGCAAATGCTTACTCTATGTGTTTTAGAATAACCCTCTAAGCTAGATCCATCAACAAATTTAACACAGGAAATCAAAGCTTTACAATATCACCTCATAACACAAGCATTCATCCATTGTAACAAGGTAGACCTCCAAAGTCTTCAACTTTATAATAAAAAAAGCATCAGCGTTAGGATTAATTAATCCACCCTTTACCCACATAGTCTATTTGTTCATTTTGCCTAGCTTAGGAGGTCATTATCACTTTACTAGAGTAAAGGGGGACATGCCCAAGAGTCATTTACACTTTTGAGTTTTGGTGCCATTGGTGCCAATCCCTACATTTTAGGAACCCTCTCTGAGTGGCACCAACAGTCACCTTCAATTGTCTGTGGTAGGTAGTCAGTCATGTTCAGTTATGCTCCAATTACCACTAGTTAGTTCACTGCTAGACACCCTAGCGCTAGTTTGCATGATTCAAGGGAGCGTGGTGCCTTTTGTTCACCTACCTCATCAGTTAACTGATTGTGAACTGAATTAGTTATCCAGAGTTGAACTAGTGAGCTCCAGTTGTGATTTTTCCCACATTGAGTTAGCACATTAGTCAGTTTGAGTTGGTGAATTTGAATCTTATCCACAATATTCAAATTCTCCTTATTGTATGATTATTGTATTACTGACATGTTAATGAAGATTGATGTAATGATATTTTGTTCAATTCTTGTCCGATTTGTGTGAAATTTATGCCATGACTCTATTGTTCAGTTTACATTGATTTGAAATTCCACTGCATTCTTCTTTTCAGATTGTTTTCATTCAGGCCTGTAGATTTATGGTTCATGAAATTTAACATGGTATCAGGGCCTATGTTTAGGCCAACAACAAACCTCACAAACCTCCATGCTTACACCAGAAGCAGTTGAGTTTCCACATAATTCCTGGAATCATTGCATTGCTCCCTCTTGATTCTGTCCAGAGAAGTCTATCCAGGTGTGATGGACTCAAAAAAAGTGCTCATGTTGAGGTGGAGAGGTTTGAACTGACAATGTTTGCGAATTGAAGTTTTTTGCAGTGATTTTTTGCAAGTACATTTGTAGTTCTTGAAGAATTGTTGATCAATATACCAGTGAAATGGAGAATTTAGTTGCTCTATCTCCCTAGATCCTTACACCCTTCAATTACATTGATTGGAGGGAAGATATGTAGATTGTCGTGCACAATAAAGGCCTGTATAGGATGACAATGGGTAGAGAAGTCAAACCCCAGCAGTATATTGAGAAATCCAAGATTCTGAATAAGCTAGATGAAGCCTTCGGCTTCATGTGCATCCACATCTCCAGGGAGCTATTTTTCCATCGTGAGGGGCTCAAAACTCCGAAGGAAGTATGGGACAAGCTCGAATCCTTGTTTGGAAAACAAGATGAGCTAAGAGGCCTGTTATCATGGATCTTGTAGTTTCCTCGACAGAGAAATCCTGTATAGGATGGCAGAGGGGACATGCAACTAAAGCTGTGACCTACGAAAATCCTAACCCCCAAAAGATGGATGGTTGTCACGCCGGTTGGAATTTCCTTCCCTTTATGCCACCGGAGAAGCCCAAGTGACAACGGGGGAGACCCGGATCTATCATAAGAGGACAGACCTAAAGTAAATCACCAGATCAAACCCTTGATGGGAATATGTAAGGTGAGTGCCTGAAACCCTAGAGGGATAAGCCACAAATTAAGGAGTACTTGAGTAGAGGTGGTTAAATATGTTGGTAATGCTACTCAAGTAAAATAACAAGGTGACTTATGGAAAGTTGGATCAAATCTAGGATTAGTGTGTTGGTTCAAATGATCAAACCTAGGACCCTAAGGGATTTAAGCAAATAAATGAGAAATTCCCAGGACAAGGTTGATATTGATAATTAAGGCTTCCCGCACACTGACTTGGATGAAATATTTAACAACTGAAAAAGATCCAAGTGAAACCGGAACACGACACAGAGAAACTATCTGCCAGACTAAGAGGGGCACTACCTCCCTAAGTGATCAGTGCCTGGAGATGGGTAATGGAGTCCAATGATGACACCTAGGAGGGAGAGAGGCTTTTATGGGATGGCCGACAAAACCCAGATCGCCGAATTTACAAATTCCCAGTGCAAATTGATCCGATGATTTTTTCTACTTCTAAAGAGGGTTTTTTCAGTGAAAGTAGTGATGGGAAATGCACGAGATAATGAAAAAATGGAGAACTTAGCTGGGAAACGTACCTGAATCATGTTGATTATATCCTAGATGATGAAGAATGCCTTCCTTTCAGTCAATAAAGATTTTCGAGCAAGATTTTGATGAAGTGCTGCTTCTGCCAGTGACCCTAGTGCCTCTTGTTGGACTCACAATTGCCGCTAGACCAAAACCCGCAGGTGTTAATCTTTGCCACAATCGCTAGAGTTAGGATCTCGGGAGGCGATTAGTCCATGTCGGGAAACTCACGGGGAGCATTGAACCCAATGTCCAACAATCTCCCCCCCAACGCGAGCCGGGTGAGTTTCGAACCCTTGACTTGTTGCTCTGATACCATTTTTGGACTCACGATTGCCGTTAGACCAAAATCCGTAGGTGTTAATCTTCACCACAATCGCTAGAGATAGGATCTCGGGAGGCGATTAGTCCATGTTGCGAAACTCATGGGGAGCGTTGAACCCAATGTTCAACACCCCTATGTACCTGTCACACCAAAGAACTCAATCAATATAACAAATAAACGAGAAATGCAAGCTACAAAACATACAGGGAAAAGAAATCATAAAGAAGTTGCAACACCTTGATAACCAACACTAAGTTTCGACAACAGAGTGAGTCCTCCCACCAATGCACCTCTCTCAGAATCGTCACCTTCAACCTGCGGATAAACGGGTAGAAGGAAAAGGTACAAAATCTATGCTGGATTGATCTTAGTGCAGAAGAAAAACAATGCTAGTCATCATCTCATTCATTCATCAAACAAGAAACAAGTGTGTAGTCCCAGACAAAATATTTTGATTCAATATTTTGGTGCCAGAGCTCATGCTTACAATGGGGGGATCACCTCTCTTAAATAGCTTGAGAGTGTGTCCACTTTTTACTTAACTATCATCCTACGGTTGAGATTAAGACATCGTCAATGGTGGAGATCACAACAACGAAGATCAACACATGGATTAAGTTGACCACTTCAAAGGGGGCGCACTTTTGCTCAAGGATGCCTCCCTAAGGTGGAAAACATAAGATAACATAAGATACATCATGATAATACATCAAAGGGGGTCACTAGGGGCTTAATTCACCCTAGGCCCTATTAAAACCTCATAACATATGATATAACAGTGTAATGCATCAATTAGCCAAGTTGAGCGGGGGCCCTTGGGGGACGTCCTCACTGACTAAGCCAATAAAGATAATCCGGACAACAATGTTGACTAAAACTGTTGAATAAATGCCCAAGGAGCCAAATTACATTATCTGACAAATCTCCAAGCCATTTCCTTGACCCAATAGGCCAAATCGATTTTTTTAGTGAATTTCCTAGTTCAATTTTTGGTGGTACATCCTTTGAAACTGATAAAAGTCATCATAACTCTGTCCAGGCTGATAACTAGGGAAAACTGGTTGCATTGGATGATCCAGATACACAAAAGAATGGTATAGGGGACTACTCATACCCCCTGGAACACTGCAATGCTCTAGGAGAACCAAAATCACTGCCATCTGTAATAAAATTTGATCATTTGGCCAATAATAAAGTGATAATANAACCCTCAAAACTGAAACTGCAGTATTGGTCATGGGCATATCTGGAACAAATCTAAGCAATGTTGTTTTTTGAGTCACTGGCACTGCCTTGGGAATTGGGTTTGACTTGGTCAACTGGGTTGACCCGCTCAAAGCACCCAAACTAGAGGTGAGATACTGTACCAATATGATCCTGCAAGCATCCAAGGTAAGAAATGCTCCAATGGTGTATATCAAAACCAAACTTAAATCATGTTATTCATAATCATGGTGACAACAACAATAATAGTAAGTAAGATATACCTGTACTTTTGAAAAATCTTGAAACCTTCTGGAAGTTTGGTTATTCATGCCATACTTACAAAGTTTAAACAGTGTGGTAATGCTGGGTGAGGATGGAAAACAAGGCTAAGGAAAAGGGGAATGGCTTCTGACTGACTTTGACTATGTGATCTCTCCGAATGATAACCAATACACTCAACCAAAGTGACATATGCATGAAAGATAACAATAGGGGATGGTGGTGTCTCACAAGTGGATAAAGTACTTGGGTTTGCTTCCCTCAAACTCTAGCAAGTTTTCCTTAGCACTAATTTGCAATACAGATCAACCTTCAAAGGCAGGTGCCTTGTAAGCCTTCTGGGCTCCAGTACTGACAAAATATAGCCTTTGCAGGCTAGTCTCACCCTGTTTCCCTGTGGGGGCAAATGAGTCGAACACTATACAAAGAGTGAGTGCTCATCCTTTGACCATTGATCTTTTTCAATAACTTACTTTTTCACATAAGATAGTAGCCAACCTACAAGAGCAGGTGCCCTGGAAAACCTTCTGGGCTCCAGTAAATGATCAAGGCCTAGCCTCGCTGCTAGCGAGCAGTTCATAGCCTCGACGGGTTTGCCTCTCCCTGTTGCCCTTGTGGAGGGAAGATGAGCCTTACATTATACAAAGAATGATTTCTCAACCCCTTGGCCACTGACTACCTTTTAAACATTTACTTTGCATCATTTAGATATAGCTTTTATGCATTTCGGTGCTTTAGTGTTTAACAATAATGTTTGGAGGAACACTTGTTTTGAGTACTAAAGGAGAGCTACCCGGTGAACCCAACCGCACTGGCCAAGCCACATACTTCATATCTAGACTCCAGAGACACATAACAACATGGGGTCTACCATACACAAGGGTCAAGATGGGGAAAAGATCTTCAATCTCACAAGTCTCAATCAATCTAAGTCGAGGGATAAAATTCAACAATGGATGAATTGGATGTACGGGGTAAAACGACACATGGAGCCAACATAACCCTAAGGTCTAATATTTGTATAAGCATGACATGAGCATCAGTCTTCAACATCAAGTACTTTGATCATTCTCAACACAAGTTCAAGCATTAGTACATATATAAGCATAGGTCACCATGATCATCCTAACAAGACAAGCATAGGTGTTTGATATACATCACAGAGCAAAATTGAACTATAGAAGCATATACCTGATCTCACCATATCTACATGTCTCCATCTGATAGGGCCCCTTTGTAACTGTGTGTACCATAGCTGATCTGCTACTCTGCTCGTATGAACTAGGTCATCACTAAAAGCATCTCAATGGACTAATGAGTCTCAGTCCTAGCAAGGAAATTTTTTTGATCAAGGCTCTGAAATGGATGAAATCGCTGAGGCTGTAATAATCCATGCTAAAACCCCATGTGAAAAATAGCCCGGAATAGAATAAGAGATATATCTGTATGCTGCATCATTGTATCCCAGTTGCAAATGTATATGTGATAACATCTGGCTCAAACTGGGACAAGTTCTCTAATGAAGAGAGTGCTTGAGAACCTCAGAAATCTCTGGTTTGCAGCACCATCAACAACAAACAATCCAACACTTCCATCTTTCTGCTTCCTCTCCAGGTATTACTTGTTACTGCGTACATGGAAGCAAGAAATACCAGAGTAGCATGTATGGGAAAAATATATGCGAAAATAAACTAACAGAAATAATGCTGGAAAATAAAATGCTGAAAAGTAAATTCTAATCTAATCATTTCAAATAAAGTAAATGAAAAACTAGATAAAACTCGGTAACTAGAAGACTCATGCATCAATCAGACAGAGAACAGACTCAGGTACTGCTCAGAGAGCTTATTTAATCCTACCTACTCTAACAGATGTTGAAAATATGATATGCTAAGTCATGCCCGGGACATAGTCCCTATGTCGGTTAATGGATGGAGACACAATTTCAATATCTCGAGTAGGTATTATGGAGGTATCAGTGTTTCCTCTAGTATGGGGAAATGGCATGGTCCTACTTCTTTCAGGTATAGCATTGAAACGTGGAGGACCCCAGTCTATGGGAATGGCGATTCTCCCCACCAAAATCTCTCTTACTTCCCTTCTTGGCCTGTTTGGCTCTCTTTCAACCTCCTCCTAGTGTGGTGATATCACTTGTTTAACTGTTTCCCCCATAGTCCAAAAATCTTGAAATACTTAGTCAATATTAGCTTCAAGGGGAGAAATGGTATCAGAATGATCGACTTGCTTACTAGAACCAATGTTTTAAAACTCGGACTCGGACTCGGAATCGACCGAGGGTCAACTTGGACTCGGCAATGACTCAGCAATGACTTGGGCGGTTTGATTTTAATGACTCGGTTTGTTAAAAAACATATAAAATATTTAAATTTTAAAGAAAAAATATATTTTAAAGATTATAATCCATCATTCCAAAGCATTAGAGACAAAACATCCAAAGTA
>LPNX010954267.1:18392-33058 GCA_001517045.1 Pseudotsuga menziesii
CCCTCCATACTACTGCCTGCCGTATCTGGAATGAAATAATTTTATATCAAGATTCAATAGTTGTATGATGTATCAAATTATTGGTACATATTATATTGAAAATTTGAAACACTCATTATTCAATGATAGAAGAAAAATATTATGGATTTAGATTCTACACCTGCATCAACATGAACTGATGATGGTACTGGTAATAGTGGATTTGCTTCCATAGTAAGATCACCAGCTGCATCTAGCTCAATATCAAAATCTGGATCAAACTCGGGCTCTTGAGTCTCCACTAACCAATCTGAGGTTGGATCAATATCATCCGACACAATAGGATCTGTATTAGGTCTTTTGTTCATCAATTGGTTACGCCGTAAGCGAAGGTTGTACTGCACGAAGACTAGATCATTTAATCGTTTTTGCTCTAAACGGTTTCTCTTCTTCGTGTGAATCCGCTCAAAGACAAACCAGTTGCGCTCACACCCGGAAGAACTGCATGGTTGACTAAGGATTCGAATTGCAAACAGTTGCAACTGAATGCCTTGCCCACCAAATGACTCCCACCAAGTTGCTGGAAGTGCAAATGGAGTTAAATCAACGAATTAGATTGTGAATTTAACTAAATATTGAAGTTATTAAATTTTAAAAATTAAACAACTAAATTTAATTAAAACAATGAAATTGTTTACCTGGTTGGTCAATATCTCTTGCAACCTTAGCCACAGGTTTGCCAAAGGTACCTGTGGCTCTAGTGTAAGCGGTAAGCTGTTGGTGTATCTCCAACTGCTCCATCTCATTGGGACCATGCGCCCAAGGCACTCATACAATCCATCTTTGACCTCACCTGTCTGATCTTCTCCAAACCGAGCTTTATAATGATACCTTGGGTTAAGAAAATACCCAGCTGCATGTATAGGGTGATGGAGTTGAGTGTTCCATCTCCTATCGATGATATCCCAGATAGGCCCATACTTGGTCACTCTATCCTTGTATGATGCCCTTATTTGCTCCTTTGCCTGATCCATGGCCTCATAAATGTATCCCATGGCCAATCTTTCCCCATCCACCAACCACAACACCTTAACAAGTGGCTCAGTGATTTTCAAAACCTCTGCTGCATTTTTCCAAAATGAGCTTTCCAAGATTTTCTTCTTGGTGTCTTTTCCATCTGTTCTGCGGGCCCATTTACTAGAACTCCATTCATCACTTGAAACCATTTGTTCCAAGTTCTTTCTTTGTGCAAGGAGAGATTGCAACGTGAGGAAATGAGTTGCAAATCTAGTAATGGCAGGCCTAACAAGTTCTTTGCCCTGTGTGTGTTTCCTCATCAAGCTCAATACCCATGAGTGGTTGTAGATGTATCTTGTGATGCTTTTGGCATGCTATACAGTGTGCTTGATCCAATCCTGTTTGCATATGTCCTCAAGCATGAGGTCTATGCAATGTGCTGCACATGGGGTCCAAAATATTGTTGTGTACTTTTCCTCTAACATCTTACCAGCAAGAACATAGTTAGCGACATTATCCGTGATGACCTGCACAACATTAGCTACCCCCACCTCCTCAACAACCTCAACAGAAAGATTAAATAACAGATTTGCATCTTTCACCTTATCAGATGCATCATATGATCTCAAAAACAAAGTTCCCCGTGGGCAAGAGACAAGAAAGTTTATGATGGTTCGGTTCTTTGCATCGGTCCATCCATCTGACATGATAGTGCATCCTGTTATGGCCCATGATTCTTTGAACTCCTTGAAGTATACATCCAAGGATTTGATCTCTTTCTGCAAAAGAGATCCTTTCAAGTCATGCATACTAGGGCCTTTGAAGCCCTTACCAGCAGCAACAACAGAATCCCACATAGGTTGGAAATATGGTGAGCGGGCAGCATTGAAGGGGATATCTGCATCATACCACCATCTAGCTATGTACTCATGAGCAGTCATTCTGTATTGCTTTTTCTAATGGGCATCTATGGTGGGCTGAATTGGCCGAGAAGCAGCAGCATTGGAAGGGGTGTTTTGAGGTGAGAAAAAACTATGGATACTCCCTTTTTTGGAGACATTTGTTTTTGAGGGAGGAGGAACATACTAATAGGTATCCTTGAAATTGGGAGAAGGAGAAGGTATGGATGAGGAGCCTTCATATTCAGAATAAGGGGCAGATCTGCCAATCATTTCTGCAAGATGCCTCTTCTTCCCTATTTTTGCCTCTCTCTCTCTTTGGTTAGTCTTCTCCACTTCATACTGTTCAAATTGTTGTAGCAACTCCAACCTTATCTCTCCAATCACCTCTGAATCAACTTCACATGGGGCAACATTACCTCTAATGCCAGCCAAGTGTTGTGTGAGCCTATGAATGCCTCCTCCCTTAATCAATTTTTTGCAATATCTGCAATATATTTTCCCTTCAACCACTTCAGCATGGGCCCGCCCATGCTGCATCTTTTGATTTAGGAGCCATTATGAGATGCAAATGTTAATGGAGAGTTCTCTGTCCAAAAAAATAAATACGTTAATTTATAAAAAAAACACATTAAAACATGTAATTTACAGTACTGTAAATTACATGTAATTTACAGTATTTGTAAATTACCGTAATAATTTTATTAGATTTTTTAAGAAATAAGAAATTTACAGTATTTGTAAAAAATTAAGAGCCAACTAAACTGAACAGGTTACAGGATAAATAAGAGTCAGGACTCACAGCCAGGCATTTTGTCATCAACTAGAAATTTGTCATCAGTTTCAAGACCCAAGAAATAGTCACAGCCAGGGAATTTCTAGTGTAGAACATTTTTATAGTCATGACTCATGAGCAGAGGGATGATTTTACTATGAATTTTCTTACAGATTTTTATGAGGATGATTTTGCCGAAGGGTATGAGTCATGACTATGATCAATCGGCTAAAGAGCAAGCTACTATTCCAAAACCTCTTGCTGCTGATATACAAGATCAGCAAACTTCCTTTGTTTATAATAGCATAAAAACTATTATGGTTTCAAGTTTTTGTCAGGGGATTTCATTATAGGAATAGCATCAACAGACTAAAAAAAGTGCTTTTAGCTGTCCATTCAAGCCTGAATGTTTTCAAGCAGATAACGAAAATCAGATTTATGAAGTTCGAGCACCTACAGCAGTTACAAGAAGTATGTTGATGCCTTTGGATTGCTATGATATATTGATAATCATGTTGACTTGAATTTTTACAAAGAGTTTGACTATGGTATTCATGAGTTGTTTCAAAAAGAACAAGAGGAGAACATTGTTATTAATGCAGCATACTTACAAGAAGTTGTAGGGGCCGAGCTTCAAGTTCCAAGTTCCAGATGGCAGAATCCAAGTTCCACTTCCACCGTGGTCTGTGAGTGAGCAGCGAGCTTCAACTTTGAAGTTTGAAGCCTTCAACGGTCAATCTGAGCTCCAGAGTTGAGAGAACAATGGATGATCGGCTAGTAGCAGAGTAGTGAGCACTCGCAGAGGCTAGAGCTTCAGCGAGTTCAGCCTTCAACCCGAGGTCTCGACTCCCGAACCGTGAGCAAATTGCAATTGATCCACCGTCCACGTGATAAGATGTTGAAAATTGACGGCATGCACAGCAGGTAAATAGTGTTAGCCTTTAGGTTAGGTTAGGAGTTAGGTTAGGGGTAGGAGTTAGGTTAGGAATTATTAATTTTTAATTTTAAAAAAAAATATGAGATCCGGAAAAAATCGGCGAGTTGGCCTTTGACTCGGCCAAGCTGACCGGTTTGGTACCGAACCGGCCGAGTTGATATCAACTCGGCCCGGTTCGGTACCGAACCGGCCACCCGAGCTGGTTTAAAGGCCGGTTTGGCTCGGTGAGGGTTTGACTCTGTCAACTCGTGCCAAGTCCGAGCCGACTCGGCCGAGTTTAAAAACACTGACTAGAACCTTCTCCATGGGGCATAGGTAATTTTCCCTTTCGGGAGGCTTCAGATAGATTTCTTTCTACCTCTTCTTCCAAGGATGCCAAATGCACAGTAGGAATGTGAGATGTATCATTTCTTTCATCCACAGGTCTCTCTGAAGGTAACAAGAAACGTGGGCAATGTGAAGCGGATGGGTAGCGAAAGTTACTCAAGTTTGCTCCTTGGTTTGATGGCTCATGTTGATTAACCAATTCATCAGTAGGAGCTTGGTTTTAGCTCTCAACTACATGGGAGGAATTGTCAGCTTGAAAAGTAAGCAAATTGTTCAGAGAAAATTCCTCACCGAAGACATCGTTAATTAGTACATCCTCTTCCCAACTTCGATTTATAAGCTCTGTCATTTCCCATCTTAAGTTATCTCCCAGATCCTGCCTAATTTCTTGGATAAGGCGATAAGTTCTTCTCATCAGAGAATTTGGCACATCATCCCTTGCGGTGGAAGCTTCATTATGTAAGGTTGAGTCAGGGGCGTCGATAGATAATCGAGATAAATGATTAGGGGTATCATAAAAATGTTCAGAGTTATTGTCCATGATTTCCCCTATCAGCTATTGATGGATAAGCTCTTGCCTAAACCTAACATTACTTTCATCTTCAGAATTAGAACTTCCTACTCCCATAAAGAAAACAGGTGTATAATTCTCGTCATCTTTGACCATGTTTATTCTTTCAACACCCAGGGTACCTTTGCCATAAGTATTCTTTAGTCCATCTTCGTAAGTTTCAAGATATCCATCAATGAAAGGCTCCCTACAAACTCTTATCAAATTCCCATCAGAATTGGGTATGCAAGCATATGATAAATCCATCATCAAGTATCCACCTAACCCAACAACCCATTTCTTAGATAGCAACATGGCATACACAGGGGGAAGATCAATCACTACTACATCTATCATGGTGTTTAAATCGGGGAAAGCAAACAAATCAGCCTTCAAGTTCTTGATTAGCCCATATGCTTGGACACCCCTTGAATCGATTCCGCAAACATTTCCATACGGACGAGTGATTTCTAATCCCATTTCTTTCATAATACTCAAAGGCATAACATTCATAGCAGCTCCAGAGTCTAGCATACAATTATGGAGCAAAAGGTTGTTAATTTGTAAAGTGAGATAGAAAGGAGGATGTCCTCTAGTCTTCCTCTCATGGATAGCAGTGTGAATCTGAATAGGAGGATCTACTTCTACCTCTCGATCTCAAACACTCTGGATGTGGCAAGACTCATAAACAATTTCGGGAGCATTTGCTACTGGGATGTTATCGAAAAATTGTTGACTTGATCTTTGACTAATGGAAATTTTACTAACTCACTTAGGGACACATTTTGCATGACTTTATGCAATTCTTGCTCTATGTCAATCCCTAAGTCATGGTCGCAAAGAACACGTTCTTCCGATTCTTCTTCTAGGATCAAGTGCTTATCTAGGAAAGGTGTAATATCTTGCTCTTTGTTTCTATGTTAGTATACTTGAGTGGTGGGTTGCATTGCGGTGCACACCATATCTTCTTCTTCATCCCAATCTTCCTCTTCTAGTAAGATCCTACCAAAATCCTCTTCATCAGTGAAGTCTTCAACTAAGTTTATACCTTGATCTTCAGGGTCAAAGACTTCAGGCTCTTCCTCAGGTTCCTCACATAAGTTCACATTCTTATTCTCTGTGGGCTCATTTCTTCTAGGGACGTGTCTATTGTTTTCATCTACAGGCCCTCTTTGATTATTCCAATAAGGTCTTAGGCCGTAGGAATTTCTGTACGTTCATTGTCCCTAGTCCTTGCTATGTCTTTGGTGAACAATGTAAGGATTTTCATCATTTCAAACATTGCCTCTAAAGTAGGTTTCTCCTCAGTAATAGGTTCCTTAGCTCTTATGGGTTTTGGATCATTACGGGAAGATGAAGGAGCATTAGCATCCAAAACATTCTTCTTTCCCGTAGAGGCTAAATTGGCTTATGCTTTCTTAGCCTAGGTTTGAGCTGTTTTAAGGTCATTAAAGTTCTTTTCCTTAAGGTTCAGACCAAACCATCCTTCAAAAGCGTTCAAATAAAGGATAAGGATAGCTTGCTTTGTCGGTCTTAGATCTTGGGGAACATTGGAGACCAGTTTATCAAATCTTATATTAAACTCATGGATAGTCACGTTTTCTTTTTTCTTGACCTCAAATAGCTGATTTAGAAGGAACTTATTGCCTGGCTTGGATGACCAATATTCAATGAGTTTTTTGGTAAAGTTATCATAACCATCTATTTACCCTGCAGGTAGTCTATCAAACCATCCCTGGGCATCTCCTTCCAAAGATGTTTTAAGGGCTACAATGTAAACGTCTTCTGCTTCAGCCCCATACGCATCCATATAATTCCATACCGACTCAATATGCTCTTCAATAGGAATTGCAGATGATCCATTGAATTTTGGAAGTTTATCAAAGTATTTCTCAGGCATGTCATGAGGAGCACTCTGAATTAGTGAGAAATTGAAAGGAGATGGCCTGACTTGGCTTCCGAAACACTTTGGTCCTGTTGGGGGATTGGTGTGAGCCATCGAAGAATTTACTCTAGGAGGATTGTGTTAGATTTTCTTAAGATTATAGCAGTATATTTTAATTGCATTTATCAATAGGATCACTGGAAGATAAACAAAGCACATAACAATAACACAAGTATTTTTCACCTAGCAAACCCAAATAGGAGAAAACCCAGCAACCTTCGTCTAGAGATAATAATTATGAGATCAGAGTACAATGAAGAAAGGGGAAAAGAAGGAAGGATATTCTAGAGAAATCCAAAAATAGTCTTCTCTTCAAGTAGGTGTGAACTTCTCTCTCCCAGAAACTGCGAACTTCACTTGTGCAGCTGTGTGTAATAATGAGGAGGGGCGCCTCTTATTTATACAGATTTTCCACTAATAATTTAACTGGGGTCGACTTCTCTTGGGGGGACAACATAATTTATATTTTATAATTTTTTATTTTATCCTTTCTTTTGCTTGCTTTTCTCCCCAAGGTCTAAATTGTTCTTTCTAGGGTTTGTATGATTGATTACAATAAGTTCATTTCCCATAGGAGGTACAATACAAGAACAATAAGAATAGCTTTTGAAGTTGCACAAATCCCAACACTCCCTCTCAACAAGGAAGGTATTCTTTGGTCTTCATCAGCATCATGATCATCTGGGTTTCATCTGTACAGTATCTATCATCTCTAAACGTACTGAAGGTTGTCTTTATGAATTTGTTCTATCCAGATTTCTGAGACAAAATCTTCTGCTACCTATCTGTCTCTACTGCCGATGGAATACTTCCATGCCTGGCTAGAGATCTTGGATGAGCAAATGTGTACGACCATCTACTACCTGTTTGTCTCATCTGCCGATGGGGTACTCCCATACCTGGCTAAGAACCTGAACGAGTAAATGTGCACGACCATCTACTGCCTGTTCGTCTCATCTGCTGATGGGATACTCCCATGTCTGACTGAGAACCTGAACAGGTAGAGGTACCTGTACAATCACACGACTATCTGCTACCTGTCCGACTCATTTGCCGATGGGATTTCTCCCATACATGGCTGACCACCTGGATGAGCAAAGGCATCTGTGTGAACCCGACCATCTACTACCTGCCCGTCTCATCTGCCGATGGGATTTCTCCCATACCTGGCTGAGAACCTGGACGAGCAAAGGTACCTGGGTCAACATTATGATAAATGTCTCTCAGTCATCTCTCCCTCTCAAGGAGGGATGCGTTCTCTTCTACTCCAAGTCTTCTGCGAAAGTATTCAAACTTCACCCTGGGAAGAGAGTTGGTGGGAATATCTGCGGTCTGGTCATCTATAGGAATATACTGTAGCTCGACCGCACCTTTTTGCACCATATCACGTATGAAGTGATATCGAATCTCTATGTGCTTCAACTTGTCGTGAAATACAAGATTCCCTGACATTTGCACACAACTCTGGTTATCACAGTGAATCACAGCTGGATCTAGAATCTGGCCAAACAATCCTGCAAGAAGTTTATGAAGCCAAACTACTTCTTGGGCTGCTGAACTAGCAGCCATATACTCGGCCTTTGCAGTACTGAGAGCTACTGAGTTCTGCTTCCTACTACACCATAAAATTATTGTAGAACCCAGAATGAAACAACATCCTGAAGTGCTCTTCCTATCTGTAGTGCATCTGACCCAATCTGAGTTTGTAAACCCTTGCAATTTCATGTCACATTCTGAATCATATCGTAGACCATATCCCACAGTGCCACGTAAGTATCTGAGCACATGTTTTGTAGTAGTCCAGTGAATCTGCCTCGGTTTGCACATGAACTGATTGAGGGCATTCACAACAAAACAAATATCTAGTCTGGTGTTCGTCAGATGCATCAAGGACCCAATCAACTGGCGATACATAGTGGGATCAAATAAATTTGAATCTAAAACAGAATCTCTCAGCTTCTTCAAATTTGCATCCATCGGAGTAGCTATGGACTTGCAGTCCAACATTTCGAATCTCTTCAGTATATCTATGGTGTATTTTCCTTGACCTAGGAAAATCTCCTTCTGCCTTTACCATACTTCTAATCCCAAGAAGTAATGTATCAACAATGTCATTGAGAAAGGTTGTCTTGACATCCATCTGATACAACTTCCATCCCATAGTTGAAGTGATAGCAATGACCGATCTGATGGAAGTATATCGAGCCACAGGAGCAAATGTCTCATCATAATCGACTCCCTCTTTCTGAGAGAACCTCTGCCAACAAATATGGCCTTGTATTTTTCAATGCTCCCATCTGCTCCATGCGGAGTTTCATGCTCCTCTACATTCTGCAAAAATCTATCGTGCCCATCTGGGTCTTTTCCAGCTTACTGCCATATCTGTGGGAGCATTATCCGGCTCAACTGGATCAATGGGACTGATCGGTTTAGTCCTTTCTTCATACTCCCTCTTAATGTTTAGAGGGGGAGATGATCTCATCTTTTCATTGTCATCGATCTCCATATCTGATCCTCTTCCTTTTCAGATAGCCATTTCTTCTTCAAGGGTTACATCCCAGCTGACTTTGATTTGCCTCAATCCTGGGATGTATGTTCTGTAAGCCTTTGAAGACTTGTAATATCCCACGAATGTTCCCTTCTTGCCTGAAGGTTCTAACTTGGGCACATGAATGTAGACTGGAAGGTAATTATCCATCCTCGTGACGACCAGGTTCATCAAGGATCCTTTGAGTCACAACAACAGTGTCGTTAGGTTTCTATCATATGTGATAGACTAGAATCCTTGTCTTTGAGGGATAACTCCCTCTGTCTCTCAGAAGTCGGTTGAGTAAATTTTGTTGAAGCAACAGTTAGACCGACATTCGTAGAAGCCTTCCGCTTCTGATCACCAAATCTCTACATGAGATCATTCTGGGTCTGAGAGTCATAATATATGCTTCTGGAGGCTTTTTGCTTCCGTTCCATGGATCACTTGTCCTTGTAGATCATGGCATTCCCTACAAGTCAAATCCTGTACGATGGTTAGCAATATTTCAAATCAATGTATTAACAAAATAATGTAGGCAACCTCTTAGTCAATGCTTCGACACAACACACGTAAGGCCATTATTCGAATGTTTATGGTCTCCATTATAGCATACCATTAAGAGTGTGTACTACTCCAGTATGTTATAAAGGAGTTGTCATCCTAGATGGGTTGTGCAGCATGACAGGCTATTTAACTACCTAAATTTAGAAATGTAGATCTGTGTAAAATATATTAAAAAACAACCAGATCTAATCTACTAGAGCATTTAAAATCAAATACTTATCTTTTGTAGTTTTGTGGGTGGGCTCCCATTGTCAGAGTCCACTGATCTTTATATGCTTGCTTGACGATCATCATAGTCTGGATCTTCATATCATTTCTTAGAAGAAGAACTCTGAACGATCATCCTTCCTTGGCTCCTTGTGAGGAGGGTCTTCTTTTACATCAGCAGTTGAAGCTTCATGCTTCCTTTTGATTGAACTTCGACAGCTACTGGCATAATGATCGCATTTCTTGCACCTGTAGCACTGTATCTGAGATAAATCCTTCTTTTGTTGTTTCTTCTGATCTGGGGGAGGGCTTGATCTCTTATCTTGGTGCTTGTGATTGGAGGACTTTCTTCCCCTTCCCTTGCCTTTCTTGGCATGAGATACGAACACTTGATTCTCCTAAGGTTGAGCGCCATGAAGTCTTTGGTGTGCTACTATTTTCGTTTCTTCCTGCGTGCATTCTACCCATGGCTTATCAAATTTGGTCAGCTTGGTTCAACCACTTATAGTTTGGATAAAAGACTCCCAAGATGGTGGGAGACCATTTAAGGTGGTCATAACGAGATCCTTTCCTTCAAGATTGTCTCCACTGAACTTTAGCTTGTCTCGGAGTTTGGTGATCCTCATGAAATATGAGGCAATATTCTTAGACTTTGTCATCTTCATATTCGACAGTTTATTCCTCAATGTGAGAGTCACATTTATATTACTGTGTTCAAATAGCTTCTTTAAGGTTTTGAACATCTTCCTCATTGTCGTCTTTTCTGAGATTTGAGGAACCAAGTGGTCTCTAACTGAGTCCACCAAAATCCTTCTTGCTTTGGCATCATTCTTCCTCCAGCAAGGTTTGTCTTCTTCTGCTTTTGATTCTGGAACCTTTTCATTTACACACTGTAATAGGTCATTTTCTTCTAGAAGAAGAAGAACCCAAGACTTCCAGGGGATGAAGTTGGAAGCTCCTTCCAGACGATCTTCAACCATCATGCTGATCATCTTGACTCTAGATCTAGATCTGAAACCCTAGCAGAGACTAGGTCAAAACTGAAGGTTGGAGTTTTGGAAAACTGACTCCACAGATAAATGCGCCCTAGAGAGGCGAGCTGAGAAGTGGTAGAATTGAGCTAAAACTGTGGAGGGAGTAGGTAAAAAACTGAAACCCTAATTTCTATTGCAGCTATAGAATTAGGTCAAAAATTGAAAATTCTTAGAATTGAATTCTGTCTTCACCAAAAGATGTGCCTTCCTTAGAGCGAAATTCCCAAAGCTTTTTTTCTGCCAAAACGTTGAGTGAAGACCTTGAAAGATGAAACCCTCGTTTTGACAGGTTTCCGACAGAGTTTTGGCAATGGCTTCTTATAGCACTGCTCTAATACCATGTTAGATTTTCTTAAGATTATAGCAGTATATATTAATTGCATTTATCAAAAGGATCATTAGAAGATAGACAAAGCATAGAACAATAACACAAGTATTTTTCACTTGGGAAACCCAAATGGGAGAAAACCCAACAACCTTCATCTAGAGATTATAATTATGAGATCAGAGTACAATGAAGAAAGAGGAAAAGAAGGAAGGATCTTCCATAGATAGAAACCCAAAAACAGTCTTCTCTTCCAGTTGGTGCGAACTTCTCTCTCCCAGAAACTGTGAACTTCACTTGTAGAGCTGTGTGTATTAATGAGGAGGGGCGCTTCCTATTTATACAGATTTTCCACTAATAATTTAATTGGGGCCGACTTCTCTTGGGGGAGCAACATAGTTTATATTTTATAATTTTTTATTTTATCCTTTCTTTTGCTTGCTTTTCTCCCCCAAGGTCTACACTATTCTTTCTAGGGTTTGTATGATTGATTACAATAAGTTCATCTCTCGTAGGAGGTACAATACAGGAACAACAAGAATAGCTTCTAAAGTTGCACAAATTCCAACAGACTATTCGGAGGAGTAGGAGAATTCAAACTACTGGTTGGAGAATTGGATCGAATGAACACATGCCTTGATTGGAATGCTTCGGGGGGGTTATCTAAGATTTGTCGTGGCGGATTAACTACCCTCCAAAAGAAATTGGATGATTGGTCTTTAAGACTCTTATTTTGATTACGGGTATGTGTTAAAGAACTTTCAGGATTATTTCGACTTCGAAGGTTATACTTGTGGGTAGGTCCCTCAGGGGAGTCGCGTTGTGGAGTCGCCAGGTGAACGAATTGTCATGTTCACCGAAAATCAAATGTCGTAGGATTAAATAATTGAAATATACAATCACTGGTTTTAAAACCAGATGTGATATGAATGAATACAAACAGTAAAAGTATTTACAGACACTGAAGGTACACAAAATGAACCAAAGCAAGCCTCTACCTCCCTAACAACAACGCCAAAAATGTTATCATGGATCTTGTAGTTGCCCCAATAGAGAAAATCCTGTACAGGATGGCAGAGGGGACAGACAACCAAAGCTGTGACCTACGAAAACCCTAACCCCCAAAAGATGGATGGTTGTCACGTCGGTTAGAATTTCCTTCCCTTTATGCTACTGGAGAAGCCCAAGTGACAACGGGGGAGACCCAGATCTATCCTAAGAGGACAAACCTAAATCAAATCACCAGATCAAACCCCTGATGGGAATATGTAAGGTGAGTGCCTGAAACCCTAGATTCAAGGGATAAGCCACAAATTAAGGAGTACTTGAGTAGAGGTGGTTAAATACGCTGGTAATGCTACTTAAGTAAAATAACTAGGTGACTTATGGAAAGTTGGATCAGATCTAGGATTAGTGTGCTGGTTCAAATGATCAAACTCGGGACCTTGGGGGGATTTAAGCAGATAAATGAGAAACTCCCAGGACAAGGTTGATATTGATAATTAAGGCTTCCCGCACATTGACTTGGATGAAAGATTTAACAACTGAAAAAAGATCCAAGTGAAACCGAAACACGACACAGAGAAACTAGTTGCCAGACTAAGAGGGGCGCTACCTCCCTAAGTGATCAGTGCCTGGAGATGGGTAATGGAGTCCAATGATGACGCCTAGGAGGGAAGGGTTTTTTCGGGATGGTCGACAAAACCCAGATCACTGAATTTGCAGATTCCCAGTGCAAATTGATCCGGTGATTTTTTCTACTTCTAAAGAGGGGTTTTTCAGTGAAAGCAGTGACAGGAAATGCATGAGAAAGTAAAAATATGGAGAACTAATATGAGAAATATACCTAAATCATGTTGATAATATCCTGGATGATGAAGAATGCCTTCCTCTTGATCAAATAAGATTTCCGAGCAAGATTTTGATGAAGTGCTGCTTCTGCCAGTGACCCTAGTGCCGCAATGTACCTGCCACAACAAAGAACTCAATCAGTATGACAAATAAACGGGAAATGTAAGCTAAAGAACATATAGGGAAAATAAACCATAAAGAAGTTGCAACTCCCTGATAACCAACAACGAGTTTCGGCAATAGAGTGAGTCACCGCCAATGCACCTCTCTCAGAATCGCCTCCTTCATCCTGTAGATAAATGGGTACAAAGAAAATGTACAAAAGCTATGTTGGATTGATCTTAGTGCAGAAGAAAAACAATGCCAGTCATCATCTCATTCGTTCATCAAGGAAGAAACAAGTGTGTAGTCCCAAAAGAAATCTCTTTATTCAATATTTCGGTGCTTGAGCTCATGCTTACAATGGGGGGATCACCTCTCTTAAATAGCTTGAGAGTGTGTCCACTTTTTACTTAACTATCATCCTACAGTTGAGATTAAGACATCATCAACGATGGAGATCACAACAACGAAGATCAACACATGGATCAAGTTGACCACTTCGAAGGGGGTCACTAGGGGCTTAATTCACCCTAGGCCCTATTACAACCTCATAACATATGATATAACAGTGTAATACATCAATTAGCTAAGTTGAGGGGCGCCCCTTGGGGGATATCCTCACAGACTGAGCCAATAAAAATAATCCGGACAACAATGCTGACTGAAACTGTTGAATAACTGTCCGGGGAGCCAAAATACATCATTTGACAAATCTCCAAGCCATTTCCTTGACCCAATAGGCCAAATCGATTTTTTCAGTGAATTTCCTAGTTCAATTTTTGGTGTTACATCCTCTAAAACTAATAAATGTCATCATAACTCTGTCTAGGCTGATAACTAGGGCAAACTCACTGCACTGGATGATCCGAAGACATAGAAGAATGGTATAGGTGTCTACTCATACCCCCTGGAGCATTGCAATGCTCTAGGAGAACCAAAATCACTGCCATCTGTAATAAAATTTGATCATTTGGCCAATAATAAAGTGATATAATCATTGATTATGAGATTTGGGGCCAAACTCTCAAAACTGAAACCACAGTATTGGTCATTGGCATATCCGGAACAAATATAAGCAATGTTGTTTTTTGAGTCACTGCCTTGGGAACCTTGTTTGACTTGGTCAATTGGGTTGACTAGGTCAAAGTACCCAAACTAGAGGTGAGATACTGTACCAATATGATCCTGCAAGCATCCAAGGTATTAAATGCTCTAATGCTGTATATTGTAATGTCCTCTTCCTTTTAGGCCCTGAGGCCCATACCGCTAACCTATGTGATTCCTGTGGGTTCGAGCGGTTACTGATAACTAGGGAATCAGATCAGGACTGATGCCATCCATAGAAGATCTACGGCATCCTCACTTGGTCAAGAAGGGCCACCTAGGCCAAAGGCCACCTTCATGCATGACCATGCTCTTTTCCATGCTCCATGCATGACCATGCTCTTTGCATGCAAGTCAACTGCAAATTAGAAGATAAAGTGACCTAATTAGGTCAAAGATTAGGTTTTGCGCATTTGAACTTTATAAATAGAGGGTAAAGCAAGAGGAGAAGTCACTTTGGATTATTATTATTTTGGGAGCTCTTGGATAGCAGCACAGTGTACAGCACAGCAGTTGGGGT
>LPNX010954267.1:38677-58672 GCA_001517045.1 Pseudotsuga menziesii
TACTACATATATCTAAACCAAACTTAAATCATGTGATTCATAATCATGCTGAGAACAATAATAATAGTAAGTAAGATATACCTGTGCTTCTGAAAAATCTTGGAACCTTCTAGAAGTTTGCTTATTCATGCCAGACTTATAAAGTTTAAACAGTGTGCTAATGCTGGGTGAGGATGGAAAATAAGGCTAAGGAAAAGGGGAATGACTTTTGACCGACTTTGACTATGTGATCTCTTCGAATGATAACCGATACACTCAACCAAAGTGACATATGCATGGCTAATAGCAATAGGGGATGGTGGTGTCTCACAAGTGGATAAAGTACTTGGGTTTGCTTCCCTCAAACTCTAGCAAGTTTTCCTTTGCACTAATTTGCAATACTGATCAACCTTCAAAGGCAGGTTCCCTGGAAGCCTTCTGGGTTCCACTACTGACAAAAACATAGCCTTTGCAGGCTAGTCTCACCCTGTTGCCTTGTGGGGGAAAATGAGTCGAACCTATACAAAGATTGAGTGCTCAACCTTTGACCATTGATCTTTTTCAATAACTTTCTTTTTCACATAAGATAGTAGCCAACCTATAAGAGTAGGTGCCCTGGAAAACCTTCTGGGCTCCAGTAAATGACTCAGGCCTAGCCCCACTTCCAGCGAGCAGTCCATAGCCCCGACGAGTTTGCCTCTCATTGCAATCCTTGTGGAGGGCAGATGAGCCTAACATTATACAAAGAATGAGTGCTCAACCCCTTGGCCACTGACTACCTTTTAAACATTTACTTTGCATCATTTAGATATAGCTTTAATGCGTTCCGATGCTTTAGTGTTTAACAGCACTGTTTCGAGGAACACTTGTTTTGAGTACTAAAGGAGAGCTACTCGGTGAACCCAGCCACAATGGGCAGCCACATACTTCATAGCCAGGGACACATAACAACATGGGGTCTATCATGCATAGGGGTCAAGATGGAGAAAAGATCTTCAATATCACAAGTCTCAATCAATCTAAGTCATGGGATAAAATTCAACAACGGATGAACTGGATGGACGGGGACAAACGACACATGGAGCCAACATAGCACTAAGGTCTAATATTTGTATAAGCATGACATGAGCAACGGTCTTCAACATCAAGTACTTTGATCATTCTCAGCACAAGTTCAAGCATTAGTACATATATAAGCATAGGTCACCATGATCATCCTAACAAGACAAGCATAGGTGTTTGATATACATCACAGAGCAAAATCAAACTATAGAAGCATATACTTGATCTCACCATATATACCTGTCTCCATCTGATAGGGCCCCTGTGTAATTCTGTGTACCATAGCTGATATGCTACTCTGCTCAAATGAACTAGGTCATCACTGAAAGCATCTCAATGGACTAATGAATCTCAGTCCTGGCAAGGAAAGTTTGCTGATCAAGGCTCTGAAATGGCTGAGGCTGTAATAATCCATGCTAAAACCCCATGTGAAAAATAGCCCGGAATAGAATAAGAGATATATCTGTATGCTGCATCATGGTAGCCCAGCTGCAAATGTATATGTGCTAATAGGAGTAATGATGCTGAAGGGAAAGAAGTAGATGACAATGTGTTCAATTTTTTTTTTTGGGAAAAGGCAGAAGAGATTGTTTTGTTCAGTGAGCCTCTTGTGAAAGTGTTATAAATGGTGGATGGTGATAAACCCTCCATGGGTTTTATTTATGAGGCCATGTATCAGGCCAAAGAAGCAATAAAGGACACATATGGTGACAAAATGTAAAAGTATTTTCCTATTTGGAAAATCATTCACTTGACATCAACTTGGAATGGTGTGGGGAATGTCTTTACCTAGCCCCTCTCCTTGGAAGGCACAACTTACTCTATTACCTCCCTGACCTAAAAGGCTCAACCCCCGTCCCTCTGTCCTTCTCAGAAAGGTGACGACAGATGGAACAAACAACCCCATCGTCCTTTGCATCTAGGTGGCTATTACTTAAACCCAGGGTAAGAAATTTCAAATTTCAAATTCAAATTAATAAGTTTTGTTTTAATTTCAAACTTCTAAGCTCAAAGTTATAAGTTTTATTTGCAATTTCATCGATGAATATTTTTGGTCTTCCAAACTTTGAACTTTTGAAGGTAACCACTATACAAAAGACTTTGAAGTAGATGATGATGGGAAGGTAAAAGATGGATTGTATAGATGCATTGAGCTCATGGTTCCTGATCCTAGGACACAAGATGAGATACGGAGTAAACTGCTGTAATTCAATGAGTATGGGTAGCTTTTGCTTGAGTATGGCCATACAGGGCAGATCCAAGGATCCACCTAGTTATAAATTTCAAAGTTTTCAAATTATATATTATATTATTGAAAGTTTTCTAAGCCATTTGCTGAAACTTGTTTGCATTCAACTCTTATTGCAACCTATTGGTGGGGACAATTTGGTGGGCATTGCCCCAAGTTGCAAAAGTTTGCAGTTTGGATTTTGACCCAGCCATGCAACGCTTTTGGATGTGAATGCAATTGGAGCATTTTTTAGCGTATACATACCAAGAAACGAAATCGTTTGGAACACAAATGATTGAATGATATGGTCTATGTTCAATAAAATCTTAGGCTGAGGTGTAACCAGTTCTTGACTAAGACCCCAAAATCAAGCAACATAACCTTGGATGACTTTGATCCCTCATCAGAGTGGGTTGTGGAGTCTCAGACACCAGCATTTGAAAATGAAGACCTTTCTTGGTTGGATTTGGACTCACTTCCATAGGTTTTACCTTCAGGGCCAAGGGAATCTAATGGGACTCAGAATCCCACTCCGATCGAGGATAAAGAGGATGGGGATGAGGATGATTAGGCCCTAGTTTTCATGTTATTAGTTTATAGTTATTCATTAGTACTATGCTTATTTTTTGGATTGTAGGGGCCATTTAAAGATTCTTTGTTGATGTAATTTGGTTCAGAATTTCAGAGATGTATTGTATTGGGTGATATTTTGGTTATTTGCACCTGTACTTTCTATACATATGAGAAACTTTACATATTTGTGTATTAATGGCTTGGATTCATATGTATGAACATGAATATATATGTTTTTTTACAAAATATGAATATTTTATGTACTTTTTAGTCTATTGTTTTTTTTCCTGGTTTTTTTCCAGTTCCTGTCCGGTTCACATTTTGGGCTCTGTCGGTTCGATCACCGGTCCGGTTCTGATAACATTGGTTAGCATTTACGAGAAAGAGAACATTGATAGGAAGATGATATTGCATAACAAACTCATATTTATTGAGATGACTAGATCAGACACCATCACCAGTTATCTGATGAAGGTCACACAGATTCATGACCAACTTGCAGGAGTTGGGGAGAAGGTTGAAGACAAAGAGATAGTCAACAGGGAACTGAATGGGTTCCCACTTCAATGGGAAACATTTGTACAAGGTGTTTGTGCTCGGGGAAACCTTCTTTCGCTGGGAAAGACTATGGGATGATTGTATCTAGGAGGAAACTCGGATGGAGTCCAAGGCCAGTAGGTAGGGAGGTGACAATGACCATGACCTAATTGGTCAAACAAAGAAGGGCAGAGGTAAAGGACACAACAAGGGTAAGATGAAGAGTGAGGATTCAGCCTCACAACCATGGAAGAAGGACTTGAGTAAAATCAAGTGCTTCATATATCATAAGAACGACTGTTATGCATCATGGTGTCCGGAGAAGAAGGGTAAAGGGAAGCAACAACAAAATTAGGTAGCAACCTTAATTGAAACTCAGATGAATGAGTTTTCCTCCAAATTAAAGAAGGATTTCTCGATTGTATCTTTCCTTTCTTCCAATATAGTTTCGAAGAATGTGTGGTATGTGGACAATGGAGCATCAAGGCATATGACATTAGCCTGGGAAATATTTTCAAGTCTAACAGAGCATGTCTTTGGGGTTCAGGTTGAGCTTGGTGATGATGCCAAGTATCCAGTAGCAAGAGTTGGTACCAGTTGTTTCCAACTCTAGTTAGGTAACTCTTTAGACTTTGATGACACGTTATTTGTTCCAGGTCTCGGGAAAACTTTTCTTTCAGTTTCGGTCATGGAAGATAAGGGTTATGCAATATAGTTCGAGAACCAACAAGTCCCCATAAGACCGAAGGAGTCTATTCCAGGATCATCTTAGGTGATTGGGGTTAGCGAAGGCAGTTTATATAGGTTACAAGTCGAACTTGTTCGAGCCCTAGTACATACCACAAATAACTTATGTGAGTTACAACAAAAGATGATGGGGCACTTGCATCACTGAGTGCTGCCTATTATGAGGGAGATTGTCACAGGTCTTCCAGAGTTCAACATTGAGCAATAGGGTGTATACAGAGGATGCATGCTTGGCAAGCATGCTAAGGATTCTTTTCCAAGTAGCAAGCACATGTCTAAGGGAACCCTAGGTTTGGTGCATTGGGATGTGTGTGGATTGATGTTAATAGCATCAATCATAGGAAGCATGAAATATGTTTCCTTCATTGATGACTACTCTTGCAAAACTTGGATCTACTTCTTGAAGACCAAGTATGAGGTCTCTAACAAGTTTCGGGAGTTCAAAGCTCTTGTGGAGAACCAAATATGAAGAAGATCAAAGTTTTGAGATCGGATAATGGGCTTGAGTATACCTTCAATGATTTTGAGGATTTCCGCAATGATGCAAAAATCAAGAGGGAGTTCACTGTTCCATACAACCCACAATAGAACGGGGGTGCTAAGCAGAAGAACTCATCCATCATAGGGGCTACTAAGGTCACGATACATGACCAGGATTTACTGATGTTTCTATGGGCAGAAGCATGCAATGCAACAATTTACATCCAAAACAAGTGTCCCAGAAGATTTTGAGGGAGATGACACCAAATGAGGCGTTCATAGGTGTGAAGCTAGAGTTGAGTCATTTTCGCATTTTTGGTTGTTCAGTCTTTATCCATATACTAGTGCAGAAGAGGACCAAGTTGAAACCTTCCAACATGAAGGGCTTGTTTGTTGGTTATAGTGAGACTTCAAATGCCTACAAGATCTATATTCCAGGGAAAGAAAGACAATTATAAGTAGGGATGTAAAGTTTGAGGAAGACTTCGCATCCAAGAAGTCCCATGAGCCTATTCCAGTGACAAGATTCAAAAGGGAGCAGTAAATCTCTAGTATGTACCCACATATCAGCAAGTTATTGATATTCTAACCAAACCATTAGTAAAAGGGAAGTCTGAAGCATTCGGATACAATCTTAGATTGGTGCAGAATTGTTTTCTTTATAAGAGGGAGTGTTGATGTTAGTAGCTCAGACAAGAACTTTCGCACAGGTTTAGTGTCAAAGGTGTAGTAAGTCATCCAAGCCAAATCTATTTTGTAATTCACTTTATTAATAAAGTAAAAGCCTTATATTTAGTTGTTGAGTCTAATAAAGTGTATTTTTAATACATTAGCGATTTAGACTAATCTCAACCGTTCATCTTGCTGAGAGATTATGGTTTTGGTAGATTAGGGTTTCAACTAAAGTATAAAGGCAAGTCAAGGTAGAGGGTTAAAACACATTCATTCTTTGCTTGAAGACAGTGTGGTTGGAAGGTGAAGAAACTCATCTGAGGAGCAGAGTTAGAGCAACAAAGAAGAGCTCGGTTCAACAATCAGGCAGATTTCAATGAGTAGGCACCAGGCACAGTAGATCCGTACAGTTGTATGGATCTGTATAGCAGATCTGTACAGTTGTATGGATTTGTATAGTAGATCTGTATAGTGGTATGGATCTGTACAACAGATAGGTGCAGTTGTATGGACAGGTCCGTACGACAGGACAGCAGGCAACATGTTTTCTTGGTTTGGGAGGGCAGTTTTCCTCAGTAAGTGTGCAGATTTATTCAATTTGAATGTACTGTGCAGCTGCATGATTTAGCAGCTGTGGAGGTGTCCTTGTAAACTTTGATCTATTGATGAAAAACTGATTTGGAGTAAATTGTGTGCGTATTGTGGTTATCCTTCTGCTGTTCATTTTCCTATTATTTGTGTGAATACTGATTTGTGAAGAATTTATTTTCTGCAAATTAAAGTATATTAATTTGAGAACATAAGACGACATTCACCTAGGTTAGGAAAATTTACATACTTTTGCCCCTTGCTGGAAAATATGAAGAAATTTCTTAGCATGGTTCCAGTGGCTCAAATTCAGAAAATTTCACACCAATATCGTGTCTAAGATCTGATTGATAGAAGACCTTAGACAATAAATACTACAGACATAAATATTCAAAGAAAGCCACGGCAACAATCTGGGAGATTCCCATAAATTTGAAACTTCAAACTGAGCTCTCTTCCTTGATATACATACACCCTTGCCATTAGATCGATTGTCAAGAAGCGGTCTTTCCCTGTTACGGCCATCTTATGACCACGATGGAGAAGTCCATCAAGATGAGGTCAAAAGTGTTTCCATGAGAGTCACTCAGGTTTGAGAAGTATGGAATCCTTGAACTCCACAAACAAACAAAAAATGATTGAAGCAAAGAAGATACCTGCTGGGAGACTGCCTACCCTTCCAAATCTGACATTTGACAGTAAAAATATTCCTAAAAGTATTAGCTCAAATCATAAAGAGTGTTTAAATGCGAAAAGATATCGAATTGCTGCAAGTCCAATAGATTCAGCAATCATCTATGTTTAGAAGGAAGACAATATTCAATTATGTTTTCCCTCAGGTTAGATGCTTGGTTTTGCATATATGATTTTACAAGACCCTTGAAATTCTTTTTGTTGGATTTGGTTGATGGTACAGTCCATCAGAACTCATGTATGGGCCTTGCAGGTGATATCATTAAAACACTGAAAGATAACAACAATGAATGCACTTGGGGTAATGTTACTGTTAAGCTTGCTGAGTCATTTGGATTCTGTTGGGGTGTGGAACGAGCTGTTCAAATTGCATATGAAGCAAGAAAGCAATTTCCAGAGCAGAAGCTGTGGATTACCAATGAAATCATACATAATCCAACTGTGAATCAGGTATGAAGTCAATCAGTTTGGTAGTGTGCTAATTAATTTCCTTTCTTCCTTAAAAACTGAATACTGTGTGTACATCTTCCAGAGATTGAAGGAGATGCAGATAGAAGACATTCCTTTAATGGAAGAAGGGAAAGCATTTGATGTTGTAAACAATGATGATGTGGTCATTCTTCCAGCTTTTGGAGCAGCACTACATGAAATGCAAATTCTTGATGAAAAGGGTGTGAAGATTGTGGACACTACATGTCCATGGGTTTCCAAGGTGCAATTTCTGCAATGTTTTGAAAACATTGAATTTTGTTGCAACCAGGGCAATACAATACTAGCATTTTTTCTCTCGATTCATGGTATTAAGTTATTAACTCATCAATACAAACAAAATCTATTTAACTAGCTTGCCTGGTTATATTATCTAGGTTTGGAACTCTGTGGAGAAGCATAAGAAGGAAAGCTTTACTTCTGTAATCCATGGAAAGAAAGGACATGAAGAAACAATTGCCACTTCATCATTTGCAGGCAAATATATAATTGTGAAGGACATCAAAGAGGTACCTGAAAAACTCATTACAAAATCATGTACATGTATAATTCTAAGACAGGCCTAGAAGTTCTTCCATATTTAGTAAGGTGGACTTTTGATTAGATAAACAACTAATGTTGGATAATGTTTACAGGCAACATATGTGTGTGACTACATTCTGGCTGGCAAGCTTGATGGTTCCAGTGGTACTAGAGAAGAATTTCTTAAAGTATGTAAAATACTTGAACAGATTTGTCACTTCAGAGTAGAATATATTGGACCTCGCACACTTTCACAGATTCTCTTTTCTCATACATTGTGACACTGATACATCCTTTCTACTTCTATTTCATTATGCAGAAATTTGAAAAGGCTATTTCAAGAGGATTTGATCCTGATTGTGACTTGGTCAAAGTGGGAATTGCTAACCAGACAACAATGTTGAAAGGAGAAACTGAAGAGATAGGTCATCAATCAATCTAAGTTCATTCTCCAGTGCATGTTATAGAGTGAATGGTTAACTTTTGACAGACCTTTCTCTAAATAATGTTCAATTATGCATACAGGAAAACTTCTTGAGAAAACAATGATGCAAAAATATGGGGTGGAAACTATCAATGACCATTTTATGAGCTTCAACACTATTTGTGATGCAACACAGGTACTTGTGATGCTTCATTTTGATACTTTGATTTGTCATCGTGAGTTCCAATTTACATAAATCATCTTGCTGCAAGAGTAAATGACAATGCTTGTATAATCCCTCGTCTATTTCCAAATTCAGTGTTTCTTCTCTGCTTATATTAAGGCTTATAATAACTCCTCATTTCTAAAGTTAAAAGTGTGGGGATAATATTGCAACTTGTCTATGTAGTTCTGATTTTGATTATATATGTAATTGATTGGTCATTATCCACTTATAAATTGCCCCTCAAATAGATTAAAGAATTCTCATAAATCTTAATAAAAAACCTAGTTTATGTTAGTTATGTTATCCACTAATTTTTCACTTAGTGTATTTCTAGTGGGCTGCCGAAGTCATGAACAAGCCAGTTGTTCATTATCAGTGCTCAGAAGGTTCCACGGTTCATCAGGGCCATTTTTGGGTCTCTTTTTTAATAAATGCATGTTCATACCCTGCGGGGGTTGTTGTAATAAATGCGCTAGCATGGCAAACATTTTGTAAAGGACTTGGCTTCCTAGGACTTAGACGTCAATATGATCATTCCAAGGTGTTTTTTCCCTTGTCAATTATGCAACGCTGAATAAGCAATGTATAATTTTTGAGTTTTTCACCGCTCCTCCAAAGCTGGAATTTTCGTCTTGGTGGTTAAACCCTGGGAGGTTATTAAATTTCTTGTGTCAATGTATATAAGCATGCTAGGCATCGGTATTGAGTTGTATGGACATGGTCTAGGTCCCCCTAAGTTTTTGTTCAATTCCGAGAAAATAAAATTTTCCGCAATTTTAGGCCATTTTTTAATGGTTTAAATGGAAAATTTTAAAATGTAATAAAAGTGTAATCCGTAGTCCGTTTTTGGTGTGGATGGGCTCATTTTCAAACTCAAAGCACCTCCTTTACCCAGGGACTCACTTTTCCCATGCTTCAAATGACTATTTTGTCCTGTATGGCATTATTTCTCTATCGATGCGATGAGGTGGCAAAAAAAAGCTAAATTTCGACAAATTGCACTAGAGACAAAAGTCAAAAATCAAGTCAAAAGTCAAATTAGATGACTTGGAAGGGGTGGCAAATTGTTTATTAAGGAGGGGCGTTTCATACATAGGATAAAGTATCACTGTTTGTTGATATTTTATGGAGCTAGCGAATGACCAAATTTAAAGCTCACGCCCCCACCTCGTGGGCCCTCACGTTGCATAGTGTGGCATCATTGTATTAGTGGAGTGAATTGGAGAAACAAAGCAATCACTTCGACAAATCAAGGCGAATCCCATCCATGTTTAAGGTGTGGGATTTGGGGAGGCTCTACATAGTAGCGAATAAGTCCAAAGTGGGTATGCGCCATCCTTCACGAGCTTGGGTGAGTGGTGGACATGGCACGTGAGAAATAGGTTGGTGGGAGCGCATCTCTCTTATGAGAGGTGGTGCTATCTCACTTCAATCAGCCCCAAACACTCCACTTCATCTCGAGTTAACTCATGTCTACTCTAGTTGGTTGTTACACCCCTAGGTGTTTGTAAAATCTACTTAAGCAAGTTCTTTTGCCTCATTCCATACGGATGGAAGGAACCTCTGCTCATGTAACTTGTAATTGCTTATCTTTTTATGAATAAAGTTAAGACTTTGGAGGTCAGACTGATGGTGCAAGAACTCTCATTGTTGTGAATGTTTGATGAATAAACCGAGGTGACATCTGCTTAGTTCTTTTTCTTTTTATGCAAGTATTGATTATCTAGCTGAGAAGATTATATGCTAATCCATAGAATAGACATTTGAAGGTTCAATTTGTTTAATTATGAGTAGTTGTCTAAGATCTAAGAGTTGCATATTGTAGTTGGTTATACTTATGTGCTTTTGATTTTATTTAATCTACCATACCAGATCTAATCACTTGTTTGAAGGGTTCTTTAAATGTGCACATCACTAAGCGTGGAGTAAGATTGGAGCTCGGCTGCATCTTGTCTTCTTCACCACATATTTTGGATCTAGCTTTTCTTGTTTTTCAGGAATCCTCCTCCTCGATCTTGTTCAAGCTTGGGCTTGAGTTCCTTCTCTTTCCTTCTTCAAAACTACAAATCTCTTTCTTTCTGGTTACTTTCATTTAACTAGTAAATGGTATGTTAAAGTTCATCATTTTTATTTACTTGTTTGGTTAGATCTAAAAAGAGCTTTTGTTTCATAATCATAAGCTTAAATCTAGTTTCTCTTTCCTAGTACTCGAAGTAGCAAAATATTTCTATCTTTCGGCAAGTACTAGGTTGTATTTTTTTATTGTATTTTATTGACTAACCCACTAATTTGGCATTTTAAGCTTGCTGGTTTTTAGCAGGTCTATGGAAAAAGAGAGAGAGATGCTACTGAATTTTTTAATATTAAGCCATCTGGAGCACCCATACTCAATCCTACCTCCCCCCTCTTCATTCCTATTCTTATCGGCGACAAATTTAAGCCCTTTTGATCCATTTTCAAGGGTAAAAAAGTGCCTTACTTTTCAAGAAATTTGATTGTAACAAATAATAAAAGAGCAAGTGGGATAATGACTCCCACACCCCTCTTCCCCCTTTTGGGGGAAGTCTGTATCGTCCTTTGATGTGATTGGCTTTTTCTTTCCTTCTTTCAGTTAAAAGTATTAGATTAGTTTTGTTTTTGTTATCTAGTTAGATTTTATTTCAAAGGTTACTTTAAAATCTTCAGTTTTTATATTTGTAGATTTAACCCAGTCTTGACTTCTCGAGCAAGGCTTCGTCATGAAAGAGATCCCTGACTGTAGTTTCCTTATATGCAAAATTGATGTACTGCTTAGAATAAATCACAAGCACACAATCCGTCCTTAAAGGGCTGTATAGGTTAGTACATTCGTTACTTGCTTTCACTAAATCAGAACAAACACTTGCCTATACCGTATATGCTCTACCCCTCGTGGCTTAGTATGAGACTTGGTGATATCAAAAGAGGTATTTTGCATTCATCAATTCCTCACATCTAATTAATCAAACTCACATTAATATTCACAACCCCCAAAACATTACAGAAATCTGGTGTAACAAGCCTGAGAAATAGTGGGAAAATTCTTCAGGGAAAGTGGGAACAACTAGAAATCGACCGTGGGGCCCCGTTAGGTTACATCCTTGTTGGTGTAGTGTTGAACACCCCCCCATGATTCCATCTAGTCCACATTTTCCCGTGCGGAGTCATTATTCTCAGAATCTGGACATATTCCCAATACCTCACAGTATATTGGGAATCCCCTTTTCCCCTTAACTCACTCATCATTGCTTAAAAATCTAAAATTAACCAAGATACAGTCCACAACATTATTTCCTTTTCAACAGTATTACTTTCGACTCCATTTTCGGCACTGGTTATATTATCATTGTTTATCATTTGATTCAAGTCATTATTGTTGTGAATGTTATTGTCATGCTGGTGAATTATATGTTTTAATATTGCAGTACTTGGTGATTTTATCAAAACTTCTAACAAACACTCTGATCACCCAATCATTAACAAACAAGAGCCTTAACAACTCTTTCTTAGGGACTACCCCCTTGGCTTTGTTAGGAGTGGCCTAAACGAAGGAGTCATGAGCAGGTGACAATACCTGACTCAAGGCTTTCCCCTAAGGACACACTGAGCAGCTTAAAGATTTTTGCTGCATTTTTCCCCCTAGGTGTGTGTAAGGTGGCAACAAGTTACAATCTCTTTTTGCATAATTCTTTAGTTTTCAATTTGTTGATTCTACCACCTAGATTTCATTTTTAGACACTGCTTTATTTCCATCTCATTCATCCAGTTGGCTATCCATCACATTGAATCAAGTCTAGATACAACTGGCAACAAAACCAATGCTGTCTTCCAATGAATATGCAAAGAGAAGTAAAAAACCATATATTTATATGCAAAACATAGACATACATATAATAATGACATGATGATGCAAAAACGTAGATTATATAATAATTGATGAATTACATAGGAGGCTCTATTCTTCCTCTCTCTCTCTCTCTCTTCAATCATAGATTGCTTACATATTTATGCGTTGTTTTTTTTGAAAAATACTTCTTATATTCACATAAACTTATTTACAATTAAAAAAGCTAGCAGTGGAAGGGTATATGCAATGCCTATCCTAACCACTTCCTGAAGCTTATTAGAGCAGAAATAAAATCAGAATATACAATAGGATCCAACTTTTTGGCATCCTTGATTAATTGGGTGCCCTTGGCTAGTAACTGATGGCATAGTGACAAACCAAGTGATTTTGTTCGATACACACCGAGAAGCCACAGGGGTTTCAGACCAGCCAAAGCTAGTTTTCTTTTGGTTTAAAAAAAAGCATCATTCTTTTCTTCGATTTAAAAGTAGGTTTTAGATTTTTAAGAGAGAATCAATTTTATTTTGATTTAAAGCTAGATTTAAATATTTTTCTAGGTTAAATTGTAGATTGAAAGTAAGAAAAAAGAGGTTCCAGGCAGATTTTTTTGTGTAGCTGTTTTTTCCATCCATACAACTGTATGACTATGGAAAAATCCATATGATTGTATGGAATCCATACTGGAAACCATACATTTCTTGGGTTTTGTTTATCAGCCTCAGATCTTTGAAGTTTCACTGTAATTTCTATTTTTAGGCTGAATTTTTTATTTTTCAGTAATTTATGCAATTTCAGAGGGAAATTTCTATATTTTAGTAGTTGTTTGGTAGATTTGTGGCTTGTGACATTGTACCTATACCATCTCACTTCAGATATCTGCCCAGGGGGAGGAGTTTTTTTTTTCTTCTTCAGGGCCAGGATGGGGGTGTTATTTGCATCTTTTGAGGGATGGTTATGGCCAAAACCCTTGATTTTTCCTTTAGGAGTACTATGGCTTAGTGGCATTGCTGACTGCCTGATTCTGGGACTTGTAGCCCTGAGGTTGGTATCCAGGTCTCCCGGGGGCAAGTCACTGGGTCAGATGACCCCCTACATTATTTTCACATAGGTGACAACGTTTCACTCACGGGCACTTGCCTCCTCTTTCGGTCACCCTAGGCACCTCTCCTGGCCTCCTTCAACACAACGCTCTCTCTCCTTGGGCCCAGGGCACTGATGATGTCATCCTAGATACTAGGCCTTCAAGCATGATTTGGGGGAGGGACATTGAGGGTTTTTCAGCACTGTTGGGGTTAGATGGGGCATGGTGTTCCCCCCTTGCTCACTCCATCCTTCAGAGTGGAGCCATTTGCTCAGTTTAGACTATTTTTGTCAATTTTTGGTAACTATGGGGAAAATGCCCCAAGTTACCCATATATTAGATGATTTTATATTATTTTATGTTATTAGTTCACATTGACATTTTAAGGGCTTATCAGCCTAGTTATTTACAAAAAGTGAGGTTCTAAGGCTATAAATAAGCCTTCTCACTCATTTGTAAATCACAAGACAATGGGATAAATTGCATTATGTTTCTCTTTTACCCTAATTAGGGTTTTTGGAAGGGATGCACACCTCTTGGATGATCTTCTTCTTTGTCTTATGGATGAATTTGGATGATCTCTAGGGTTTAGACTCATGCATGGTGGATGCTAGGAATTGTTGGAATAACACAAAGCTCAAGTAAGTCTTGTTTGATCTTTCTTGGCGAAGGTAGGTAAGTTTTTCTTCTTTGATGGTTGAATGGTGGCCATAGAGCTTCATTTTTTCTGTTTTTTGGCTTCTTTTTTGCCTTCTATCAACTGTGCATGGTGGAAAACCAATGTTCCCCCAAGTTTCTGGGACGCGGGGGGGCGGGAGCGGGGAAACTCACATTGGGGACGTGTGGAGACCACCCCCAAATTTTAGCAAAATACGGGGGGGGCATCCAAGTCTTAATAAAAAATAATATTATAAATTATTAAATCCCAGCAATAAAAGTTCAATGATTCATCTCATGTAAACTACTAAAAGTGGGAGGGGGGCGTCTGGGAGCCCCCCAGTTTCAGGAGGGGGCGTCTGGAAGCCCCCCAGTTTTAGGAGGGGACGGGGGGGCGTCTGGGAGCCCCCCAGTTTCAGGAGGGGACGGGGGGGCGTCTGGGAGCCCCCCTTCACCGGAGCGCGCTGCAGAACAGGGGACACACCCCCTTGTGCATTTCCGAGAGTTTCCTAATTTTGGGGACGCTGGGAAACGTTTCCCCAGAAGCCCCCGAGCCCCCGGGGCGCAGGGAGCGAGGGGGGCGCGTCCTCGACCCTGGGGGGCGAGTCCTTGTGTAACACTGTGGAAAACACTCTCTGGAAAAGATTTTCCCTTAGTTTGTCTTTGGATCTCCAAATTTTCCCTAGATTAGGATCTTACAATGAACCTTAAAGGTTGTTGTGAGAAGCCCTAGTTTAGAGTCATAGAGAAAATCAGTTCAAGAGGGAGGCTGGTCACCTCTCCTCTAGGCCTAGGGTTTAGGGTTTCATCCATTAGAACCCTTGTTTTTGTCAAAACTGATCAAAATATTATGCATTTTCATGTGTAATTTTGCATGGTAGAATTAGCATAGGTTTTAGGTCTGCATTTTTATATCTAAAAACCCTAAAAATTCATAAAATTTCAAAATTCCAAATTTTTGGTCATTTTAGGGCTTCCCGAAAATTTCGCCCCCTAAAATTGCGGGCCCTAAAATTTTGACCTACCTCCTAAAAGGCCCTAAAATTTTGACCTACCTCCTAAAATATAGGCCCTTCTTCCTACAATTTCGGCCCACCCAAATTGTCCATAAAAACCCTAGGGCGTCACCCTTGGGCCTGTTTTTGACCACTGAAACCCTGATCCGAAATTTTGTAACAGATGTCAAAATCTGTTAGGGTTTCTTTGTTTTCAAGTGTGACTGTCTTAGTTAACTTTCCCTGATTGGATAAGCATCCTCATCCTTAAAATGAACCTTTTTAAAGTGTTTTAAAAGCCCCTTTATGGATGTTTGTCACTGTTTTTACTGTTATCAACTGCTGCAATTTCACCGTTTTCTAACGACTGATAACCACTGGTAAAAAATATTGATTAATGCTTATTGTTGAAGATTATAATTTGTATACTGTTGTTTACTAATCTGTTGCTCATTGAAGGTCAAAACAATGTATAAATCAACACCGCTTTATTTGTCTCTCTCACTGCCGTTTCTTACACTCTTATCACTAATATATGGATTGTTGTTAAGTGCTGATTTAAATACTGCTGATAACCTAGGAGGGTCTAATACCAGAGATATCACTTCTTCCTACCACTGGTTATTTTGAACCTTACAATACATCATTACAATTCTGCAGTACTGCTAATGAATGATGTTCTAAGTTGTGGACTGGTTGATGTTAATACTGCCGATTCAATGCCTTAAAAGTGTTAAAACTGCTGCTATATCTATGTACTCCAACTAGTTTAAATAAACAATTATTTGAAGGTCACATTGGCTGGAAAATGCTGCCTAAATATATGTCTTAAATCCACTGTTATGATGTTGAGTTAAATGCTAACAGTCAAACAGGGGTGAATCTAAAACCATATATTTGCAACCTAATTCATGCATTCACACACTGTTGTATACTGAAGTACTGTTAGCTTATTTGGTGTGCTTGGGTACTGCTTATGTTTCGGATATAAATATCATTTACATCAGATCCGGAAACTTATACATAAACATCTATCATAAGCAGTCTCATGTCCATGCTAGCTGGGATTATGCTTAATATGTTCTATGATTGACTCCACAAGGCACCGATCTATACATGAGGTTGTGGAAGGTGTTTGGTGTGATTATTGACAGGCACCCAGATAAGGGCTCTCCCCTTGGAGGTCAAGACTCTTCGAAGAAGTTAAAGCTTTGTGATTGAGGTGACATTGGGTCATAAGTCCATGCATGTGCTTACAGGACACTAACCCTGCTAGTTTGCCCAATAACATGGTAAATATATGCTTGTTTCTTCTGTATTTTCATAAATTTCTCTAGTTTTCATAGAAATTTCATTGAGCAGTGGTAGATTCAATGGTTTGGGAGAAAACCCTTGGTTTTCTGGGCATCTTTTTAGTAGTTTAGTCTCTATTTCAACACTTTTATCAGCAAAATTGTTTGACAAAATGGCTAGTTTGTCCAATATCATGTTGGAGGGTAACTAAATATTCTTTGCTAAAAATTATAATATCTAGAAGTAATGTATGCTAGCCATTTTTTAGTACAAGTGTTTGGATCAGCTTGTGTTGGAGAAGGAAACTCAATCAACAACAAGCAAAGACCAGGACAAATATGATGAGCGAAATAGAGAAGTGGTAATGCTCATTGTTGCCGCCTAATTCACACCTCGGGTCACGTGGCTGAAATCTTCAAGCCACTAGGTGTGACCTTGGGGGCAAGCAAGAGTCAATTGCTGTCACTTGATCTTGACTCCTCTGTCTAGGCTCTCTCCTAGCGAAGCCAGGGGGGTGGTCCCTAGTAAAATAATCTAAGGCTGTTTAAATAAAATAACTAATCTAGGAGATGTAATGATATAAAATATTGTAACTAAGATAATCTGCAAAATAAGTTAAATCACCAGCATATAAATAACATTCACTCAACTTATCAATTAATTTAAATGCTCAGAAATAAATGATATGATAAAGACTAGTGTTGTTAGAGTGCTTGCGTGTAAGAGGGTTGCTGGTGATGTCTCAATAAGTATTGTAGTTGTTGAAATACTGAGAGGGGGGTGAATCAGTATTTAATAATTAAAAAACAATTTTCAATCAAGAGCAAGTTGCTAATCACCAATCATAGTAGCATATCATCAACAATCATGAAAAATAACAAGATGCACAGTACACAAGATTTTTACGTGGAAACCCAAGTCCTGGGGGTAAAACCACGCCTTTTATAATAAAATTTGACCCAGCAACAACTGGGGTTACAAATTTAATACAACTTCTCTAGCTACAACTGGAAGGAGCTACAACCCCTAGGCTTCGTCAGCTGCAACTGACGAGCTGCTACAACAGCTCAGCTCACAGAATTGTGAGGCCTAGCACCACCCTACCACCCTGAAGATGAAGGAGATAGATCCTATGGACCTGTTATACATGTGCCAAAATACCACTGCTTATCAACCATCAATCTGTTTCATCAACCTGTATGTGTCTGTACTGCCATGCCAAAATACCACTGTTTCTCAATCATCAATCACTGTCATCAATTGCTCTCACTGTCAATCAGCTGTCACTGTCATGTTACCTTGCTGTACAATTCAATGTGATGTCACTGTCAACAATGGAGCACAAGGTCAACAAATCCCTGTGACTGATCAAAGGTTACAGGAAAGAGCTAGATTTTTATGAAGAACAGATGCAGCTATGGCCACTGTCATGCATCTCCAAGAAATACTTTTACCAGAGATAAAATCTCCTAATAAGCAACACTCTTCATGTCCCTCAGGACTGATCATAAAGCGACTCCAGTTGCCTCTAAGCCCAAGACTGCATGACAATATAATATTATAAACACAGGCACAAAGCATGCAAGGTACAACTTTATAAAACTTGAAATCCTGACCACAGTTTCAGTCATACAGGCACATCCTGATAGCCTTGACTGCCAATGCACCAGCTAATCAAGCACCACACCATTCATAAAGTATATCCACTACATATAAAATAACATTCCCTTCGAATAGGATCCTTTCTTCCTTGAACTTTGCTCAAACTAACGGCATCAGACCTGGCAGCCTGCCAACAAGGTCTCAGTGGTCACTTACAGGCCATATCAGGTCTCAGACCAATAGTGGCAGTCCTAAACCAGCAGTGGCCTACTCATCATGAGCAGCAACAGCCACAAAACAGACCTCGGCACTCTCAACACAGTCAAACAATGAACAACAGGCTTCACATGAGTCTCGGCCCCTCTCAACACAGTCAATCTAGGCAGCGAAAGTCCCAAAATGGAAGATGAAATCCTCAAAAATAGTTTTTGCATGAAGCTGGCAACAGTTCACATTGGCAGCGGCCTCCCTTCACAGTCCATTAACTGTCCATGGCTCACGCTGATGTTAAAAAAAATACCACGCTGAAAATTTCCACGCTGATGCAAAAAAAATTTCCTCTGCTGTCACGAGCCTCAGTCAAATAAATTGATGAATAGTAGACCACCGAAATTCTTGCATAGATAGATCATCAGTTCACCGAACTCTGGAAGAGAACCCTTTGGAATAGCAGACTACAGAAATTTTGGAGGAGGCAGACCCAAAGTTTAAAGAAGATTAGAGTTAAACAGTCCACCAAATTTCAGATTTTACTGTGGCTGCTCCAGAGACCCACGAAATTCAGAGCTCTTCCTCCACACTAATTCCACATACCAAAAATTTCAGTCCCCTGTTGCTGCTACAGTACCCGAACTTCCTCAGACTTGTCCAAATTTTAGGGCTCTCTCTACTCCAGCGAATTTCAGAGCTCATTCCCTCCACATGCATTTGAAAAAGTTATATATATAGTGTTCAACGTGGAGTTTTTCTGGGCCGACCTGCTATGTATCTTAATATATTTTATACACCATTTTTTTTATGTTTATATATATTTACTGAGCCAACTTTGCATGGGGTTTTTAATATTATTTGAAATCTATTTATGGAGCCGACCTGCTGGATATATGTTTTCCATTTGGTCATTTTAATATTAATTTAAAATCTCTATTTAATAAGAATAGAGGGCTGCTTTAGCTCTTCAACTTGGGCATTTCAAGCATATCAGTAAATGTAGATTTCATACTCTTTCTTCTTAGTCTCCATCATGTGCTTGTTATCATATAAACTTTTTCAACCTTCAAAGACCTCATCATCAATGTTAGGGGTGTAGTAAGCAAATAGGGCTTCTTCCAATATCCATAGGCCTCCAAGGGCTTCAAGCTTGGGCTTGGATAGAGTCAAAAGGTCTCCTCTTGACACAGACAACCACAAATCAAACACTACCCCTCAGGGGCTCCACAAGGGGCACCAAGACTCAACTGTTGGCATCAATGACCAGGCACTGTTGGCATCAATGACAACTTAATCAATAATCTCCCCCTTTGTCATTGATGACAACACTCAGTCTCCCCCTGAGAATAGGCTCCCCCTATCCACAACTTCTCTCCCCCTTTGGCATCAATGGCAAAGGGTACCACCTTGAAGTAACACTCCCCCTCAGAACATGCTCTCCCAAACACCAGGCACGTCTGTGTGAAGAATCAATTTAGTGGGAAGAAGGAATGACCCCCAATTTTTCTCGGAGGTACTCAAATGTCCCTTTAGGAAGTGGCTTGGTGAATATATCTGCTATCTGCTCCTTTGTCTCAATATATTCCAACTTGATGTGCTTTTCTGTGACTTGTTCACGAAGAAAGTGATATTTGATAGGGATGTGCTTTGTCTTGGAGTGCATGACCGGATTCTTGGAGATGCTGATGGCACTTGTGTTGTCACATAGAATTGGAATCGGCTCATCATATGTTACTTGTAGGTCTTGCAGGTTCTGTATCATCCAAAGGATTTGAGTACAGCATGCTGCTGCTGCTATATATTCTGCTTTTGCTGTTGACAGGGATACTGAGGATTGCTTTTTGCTAGACCATGATACCAAACAGTTTCCTAAGAAAAATGCTGCACCGCTTGTGCTTCTTCTGTCATCCACACATCCTGCCCAATCCGCGTCTGAGTAAGCTAATAAGTCCAACTCATTTCCTTTTGAGTACCATAATCCAAAGTCCATAGTTCCTTTAAGATATCTGAAGATTCTTTTGACTGCAATAACATGAGTTTCCTTCGGAGCTGCTTGAAATCTTGCAACC